>JAODKL010000041.1:12215492-12242633 GCA_026780765.1 Petrocephalus schoutedeni
GTGAGCATCGAAGTCCCTCAGCAGAACATAAGAGTCATCAGGAGGAGTGCTCTCCAACACCCCTTCCAAAAACTCCAAAAGGGGTGGGTATTCTGAACTGCCATTTGGTGCATAAGCACAAACAACAGTCAGGGCTCGTCCCCCCAGCCGAAGGATACCCTCTCGTCCACCGGGGTAAACCCAAATGTACAGGCGCCCACCCAGGGGGCAATAAGTATGCCCACCCCTGCTTGGCACCTCTCCCCACAAGCAACTCCAGAGTGGAAGAGGGTCCAACCCCCTTCAAGGAGACCAAGCCATGCGTCGAGGTCAGCCCGACTGTATAGTCGGAACCTCACAATCTCGCGCACCAGCTCAGGCTCCTTCCCACTTTAAGTCTGATGTGAAAGCGATTGTCGACACCACAGAACAACAACGAAATGTGTCCTCTGCATCTAACCCCTGTGACATTGTGACATTGCAGTGAGTAGCTAATTCAGGTCCCGGGGGAGCTGTGCTCGGGGGCAGTACCTTGCTCAGGGTACCTTAGTGGTACTTGCTGGTTGGGGATTTGACCCAACAACAGTTCAATTGTGTGCTTGTTGCCATAACCTTTAAACCACCACTGCCCCAGCTGAGAAATAGCTTTTGGGTTTTTTGCAATTTGACTGAGAATCGTACGGTCTGCCCCCCAACTCTGAACAGGATTAGTGCTTATAGAAAAATCATTCTCACTGCAGAATGATGGACTTCAATTTCTTGGGAAATGGCCTTATAACCCTTCCAAGATTAATGGGCTGAAACAAATGCTTCTCTATGATCTGACATCTTTCCTCCTTCGCACCAGATTAACACACACCTAAATGCTCCAGACCAGCAAACTGCCCAAACTTCTGCTTTTATTGAGGCGGTCACATTCGCTAATGATCAATTAATCAAGTGCATTTGATTAGCAGCACCTGGCTGCTACTTACTCTCAATTCATGTGGAAGCAGTACTTATTTTTTTTCACACACTGCTTCTGCATTTTGGTTTCGGTTTAGTTTTTGTTAAATATGTCATGTGCTGTTGTTCATCTAATGTTGTATTTACCTAGTTTGAAGATCTGCTAAGGACCAGCTGATTTTTTTATGCTGTGATATGTAAAACTTTACTTTATTTTTCACATGACTGTATGGTTCAAACCCTTATTCACCTGTAATGGCTAAAATATATTATATGTAAATGTCCTGACCAGTAAAATAAAGTGTCTTAAAATAGACTAATATCCCCAAAATGGAATTTTCAGTGTCTCGATCCGAAGCATTAGTACAGTGCTGGTGGGTCTCATTAATGCAATTTCATTAATTAACAGCAGGTGGTGTGGTGATTTAAAAACATGAAGGTTCTCAGTTCACATCCCGGTGCACATTGGCAATTAATGTATTTCACCTGTGGGTTAATGTTATTTGACTGTGTTGCTGACGGTCTCCAGTTTGAAAGCCCAGGTGGATGGATGGGTGGAACATGAGCAGCCAATCACCATCAGGCCAGAACTATTTGGAAATGGTGTTATTGCTCCTCACTAAGCATGTAAAAGTTTCTGGTAGTGCCCTGGGGCAGGATTGTGGTCACTGATGGCAACACCAAGTGTGTCACTCACCCGACAGCCAGGAGGGCATGAGGGCGTCCACTGCCCACGCCATGAAGTCCTCCCTGAAGGAGAGCAGGAAGGCATCCAGATCGGCATGGGTCACAACCTCCTTCCTGGTCCGCAGCTCGGCACTCAGCAGGCAGTCGGGGGAAAGCAGGAGCACCCTGGGAAGGAGGTGGGCAGGGCGGAGCGACACGCCGCCACGCTGCAGGTGGTTCCGCAGGTTGGCAGCCTTGGCCTGGGGAGGCAGACAGAAGGGTGCGCCATCATCAATGCCACATACCAGGAGCCTCCGGTCCACACCGTAGATAATTTGACGCGCTGAATCACTGGCCTCATGGAAAGTTGGCCACGGTTTGGGTTACAGAGACACCGCTGCAAACCTTAAAGTTAAAAAGTATGAAATGATCACATGGAAAGGTCATATGACCGTCGACTGGGGGGCACTCATACAGGACTAATGAGGGAGCAAACAGGAGGCAGCAGGAGTGATCCATACGAGGGCTGAAACGAGACAGGAGTCAGGAGGCGCTGCAGGGGCCCGGTCAGCCGGGTCAGGCCCTGAGATCAAGGGACCTGGAGAGTGAGAGCAAATAAGGGGACCGGAACTGGGACTAGAACGGCTGCCATGGATGGTATGTCCCCATCTCCCTCTCCGGGAGACAGAGACTTGGCCTGCTATTTTCATGGACCCCTGTTTAACCGCTCCAGACTCTAGACCTGGTTCGGTTTGAGTTCTGGACAGGGTCCTGTGGAGCAGGACCCAGGGCTAGACCCAGAGGTTCCCACTCCAAGTCTTCCAGTGGAACCTCCATTGGGTCCACTCCCTCTGGGCTGGTGGCAGCTGGAGTTCCAGGAAAAGGGCTGGCGGTGACCGTTGAGGGACCAGGAGATGAGGCAGGGGCAGACGAGGTGGACACAGGCAAGGATTGGGCGCAGACGGGGCCTCAGGGAGCAACGGGCCAGGTGCCAACCGGAGATCCAGGGACTGGGTTGGAGGTGCTGGGTCATCTGGTAGTAGACTTGGCTGAGCTGAGACCTCTGGCCGCAAGCAAAGCACAGCAGTGGAATCCAGAGACGGGCCGGACAGAACAGGTACAACTGGAAATGGGCAGGACCAAACCGGGGAATTCAGAGATGGGCAGGACAGAACAGGAAAATCCAGAAATGGGCAGGACCAAACTGGGGTGCCTGGGCCTGGTGCAGCAGCGGCTTCATAGCAAAATGACAGGCGTCCTCTAGAAAAAGCCAAATGCTCCATCTGTTTTTTTCCAAGTAAGCAGCCTTTACGCTCACCATGTCAGCACGTGATGGCTTGTGTTTGGTCCTTAATCTGACACGTCTCGGCCTGATTTAGGATTTCTGTCTCATAACAGGAGCTTTAAGGTGGCTTGCTGTTAGCCCTGTTTCACCGGACTTGACAGCTATACAGTGAATTCCCTCCATGTCAATATTTAAGGCGATTTATAAGGAACTACGGGCCCAAGCATAGGTTTCGGGAGGCCAGAGCACTCCACCCCCATCAGAGAAATTGCACAGTTACCCTTCAAATTTAGTTTCTTTTTTAAATCAAATTTTCAACTAGCTGCACAAAGGCATCAGAAAATCCATTAATTCAAGTCACGAGATGAAATGCTATAGTGTTACTGGGTTTTATGAACTGTATTCTGGAAAACCAGCTTCATAATATGATACGAGCCTATTTCATCCACACAATCTGGCAGAATACCCCCCCAAGGAATCCATTTTAATGTGCCCCAATCAAGCCATAGCTCCATTTTCACCCTAATAACCCAGCAGAAGGTGCATGTACAACCTCTGCCCTATTGGCACCTCGATGGCTGTGCTCTCTTTCGTGCCATGTACAACCTCTGCCCTATAGGCACCTCGATGGCTGTGCTCTCTTTCATGCCATGTACAACCTCTGCCCTATAGGCACCTCGATTGCTGTGCTCTCTTTCATGCCATGTACAACCTCTGCCCTATTGGCACCTCGATGGCTGTGCTCTCTTTCATGCCATGTACAACCTCTGCCCTATAGGCACCTCGATGGCTGTGCTCTCTTTCGTGCCATGTACAACCTCTGCCCTATAGGCACCTCGATTGCTGTGCTCTCTTTCGTGCCATGTGCAACCTCTGCCCTATAGGCACCTCGATGAACATACATTTTTTGAGGACTTGAGGTGCCATTTTTTTTGCAGAATGTATAGACCTAGACCAACTATATAACACCAGAGTCCTTATTTTTGTTATACCAGAGCCCTTGTTTACTTGCTGTACACCTTCTGTATAGTGTGTTTAAACCCTAGCCCTAGACCTAACAGGCTTGCCAGGATGCTGAAAGGCCTTTGATATAGGCTTTGTCTTCCTATACAGGTCTGCACCTGTTTCTGACTTCAGTGTATACGAGTTGGCTAACTTAGTAATCTCACCAACCTTGACCTTCGACCAAAGAGAGACATGTTGTCACACTTTCTTTATACACCAGTGCCCATGTTCTTCTCCTTTACTACGGGCCACATACTCTTCAGTTTTACCAGCCTTGCACCTGTCCGGAGCACCTGTGTTTCTCGGGTTTGAGTGCTTGTCTACTTTCTGTCAGGAACTCCAGACACCAGGGTGAAACTGACGTGTTAAAATGAGCTAGATCTTAACCAAAAATCAGACAACTTCAGCTAAGGAGAACTGACACTCCACAAAAAGAGGGGAAACTGAGTTGCTACTCAACTGGGCTTCTTGGAGAGGCCCTCTCAGTGCATAACCATCCACATTCCGCTTGCTATACGGTGTACAAATCCAGGATTAGCCTCAATAGTTCAACAAGAAGAGGCATCAGAGTCAAGAATGGCACTGACTGGCCCCTCCCCCTATCCACAGGTGAAACATTATTGGTCGTTATTGGACCAATGAGAGCTGCTTTACCGTAATAGCCCAGATGGGGTCTGCAGCCTGACACACCGAAGTGTTGGCAAAGTGCCGATCCTCCTCTTTCAGTTTAATGTGCCAGTTATCTTTGTGCAGAGTCACTTCCCCTCTCCAGTCCTTCACATCGATGCAGAGCACCCCACGACCTGTAGAATAAAAACAAAAAGATTTCAGAAGCAGCCCCAAGGCACGAGTAGGCCGCAAAACGTGCACTACCCTCGCCCATTGTGCATTTGATCAAAACTAGATAAAAATTCACTGGAGAAATCACCGGAATTAATAAACAGACATGTATCTTTATAAAAAACTTTTCAAATGAACACACCAGTGAGAATGACCAAGCTGATTTCATCTTTGCCAGTTTGAAACTGGTTAGGAATCCTCAAATTGCAGAAAACATCTTCGCTCCTGAGGCCACCAATGTCCCTGTGTTTAAAAAAAAACCTCAGTAGTACATAATAAAAATTGCATGTTTTTCGTCCACATTTAAACCCAAAGTCCCCGGCAATTGTTTTCAAAATTACGATTATTTACAGTTAATTGCAGCTTTTATTCTCACAATAACTCTGACAAGTAGGCTTAATATTGCCACTCCAGTTTGTAATACAAATTATCTGTTTCTGCCTCAACAAAAAAAAAGTAGTAATGTTCATCAGATGATATAACACATCATTATAACTGCGATCTAAAAGTGAAATCTCTCCGATACCTTATTTTTACAAGAAGGTCATTAAAACCAATTGTCGGGTGCGTTGGGGTTTCACTTGACGATTGAGCTGATGGTTCCGTTGACCGTCGAGTTGATGGTTCGGTTGACGTTTGGGTTAGTGGTCGAGTTGATGGTTCGGTCGATGGTTGGGTATGCGGTTGAGTTGAGGTTTGGTTTGACGGTTGGTGCACACAGTCTTCCGTGCTGCTCCACCAAGGGGGATTAGAGGCAAACTGAAAATGGGCCAATCGACCTCCAAGCTGGAACATTTCACTGACTTTTATCTGAAACAGCATAGAGAGAGTGAAACAGAAGTGCAATGAGGGGTAAATATTTAAATGATCCCAAAAGGAAGGATAACAAAAGGAGATAACAAGACATTCAACGACAGACTGAGACTTCAATCTGACATAATTAAACAAAAGGGATTAAAATGGCAGGACTAAAACATGGAAAAGTTTTTTTAAAAGTGAAGGCGATTAATTATCAACACAGTGCACAACAACAAAATGTGTCCTCTGCATTTAACCCATATGTGACATAGCAGTAGGCAGCTAATTCAGCAGCACTTAGTGACAGTACCATACTCAGGGTACCTCAGTAGTACTTGCTGGTCTGGGATTTGAACCAGCAACCTTTGGATTATAAATTTGGTTCCTTAGCCATTAGGAACCCACTGCTTACATATGCTTATAAATATACAGAGGACAAATGCTTATAATACTACTTTAGAGTATCAAGGTATATATACAGCACACGAAATCGCAGTTAGGCTAACAGGCGCGCGTGTATATTCCTTCATGGATTGGCACGCCATCCAAAATGCCTGGGATAATCTCCACGCTCATCCAGCATAAACCGTTGGAAGATGGATGGATATTATTATGTTTGGAAGCTCAAACAGTCCTGACAGCACTACTTCGGACTATTACGTTTTACATAAGCACGTCTAACGAAGACTTCACTATAAGAATTCACACGTTTATGAAATAACCGTCGATTAGTAGTTTTAACCACCATTAGCTACGATTTGAACGCTAAATGAATATATGTGGACATTTAAATGTAGATGCACTAACCTCGTACGTGGGCGAAAACATATAGAGATGACGACTCGGATCAGTCAGCTGTCATTTTCAGACGGCAGCGGCGATCACACTGCGCGGTTTCACAATCGCGGCTTTTTTTCCCCTGGAGCTACTTGAGCTTCCCCGAAAGAAGTAAACAAGGGACCACGTGCAGTGTCCGCCTCCCCCGCAGCGGTGCCCCCCCCGGCCGGCCGGCCGATCCCCGGGCGCCGGAGCGCCGCTGCCGCTCGTTACTAAACCAGAAGCGCTCGCTGCATCGTTGCGCAATATTTTCCTAAATAACCATCCGAAGCTTTTTACTGCGTGTTGCGCGGTACCTGATATGATATTGCTGTGTTGGTTAATTTAAGAAATCAATCTCAGGTCAAATTCTAAATTTATATTTTAATTAGGCTGGGACATTAAGTCCTCAAACTCAAATCTAAAATATGCATGTGTACGTACAGGACGTTAATAAGGACATCTTACATGGATTTATTCTGCAAACGCCTTTGCCCAAAGCTATCTTACACGTCAAATGAGAAAACAATTGATGGCCAAACCTTATTGAGGCAATATTATAAATATGTTCCTCAAATTACTAGTAAATTTCGTTATTTTCCGAAGGTATACTCTACGTGTCTTTTTAGGGATCAGTGCTGCGAAAAACCCTCCCACGTTCCCACGAAGAACTGCTGTTTTATTCGTATATATTTACTGCAGTGGGCTGGGAAATGATATGAAAATACACAGCGTAACTCACCTGGACAGTTGTCAGTTCCTGCAGAATAAATAATTAACAGTGTGGTGGGTAAGTGTAGCCGCTGTCAATACCGGCGCCATTGCATCGCATTTCTGTGATGGATGGATGGATGTTTATAATTCTACATGCACAGCTGTCAGCTCTCTGTCCCATTTGCACGGATGTATTAGGATGCCGAGCCTGTAAGCGGGTAGTGGGGGTGACTAATGGGCTTCCCACACGGCGCAGCCCCCGCTTCGTAAATGTTTGATTCGATCAAGGGACATTAAGGTTAGATTACCTATTCCTAGAGTTAACACAACCTTTCCCTGTTTCGGAGAGGGCTGCGTGCAGTGGTGGGTGAGGTGGGCCAGGGTGGGGGTCGGCATTTGGCGCTGCATGGGAAACGATGCGCCGTAACTCTTAGGCAGGACCACATGGCGCGCCCCGGAGATCAGCCAACAAGTTCGTCTCTTCCGCTGAGTCGCCCGATCACATTCCTTCCGAGTGAAGGCACAGGCAGACACACTATGGGGGGGGGGGTCGGCATGTTCTCCCTCCCCCGGTCTTGCCCCCCCCCCCCCTCTTAGAATCTCATACATTATCTGTTAATCATCAAGTTAGAAATATGAACACTATTAATCCACACTCACGTACCAATGCATTCAATAGTTATTGCTAATTAAACCTATATTTGCCATGCCACGTGTTTCAAAATACTCATTGGGTGTCCTAACGATACCCTTTTTGGTATTAGAAATACTACTCATATTATACAAGAAAGCAGCACTGACTTTTGCTATTCCGGCTTCACAAACTGAGCTTAGCTATAGCTGTTTCATTTTTAGTATTTAATTTATGTCATATTATATCTACTAGGCATCTAATCACACAGAAGGACACTATTTGGCTCAGCCATCTAAGCCTCTGTGCCTGTGATCAGAAGGTTGCTGGTCCAAGCCCAGCTTCAAATGAATAGTCACATGTCTGTGGGCCCTCAGCTCCCCAGGGGTCACATTCTGCCTCACTCTTTTCCGACATGGTAAAATTCATTTGCATGATTTCAGCATCTAAGACTAAATGAAAAATGTCAATGACTCTGCTTACACAAGTCCTATATTCCACTTTTGTGACAAACAAAATACACCAGATTTGCCATTGCAGTGTATTATGTAATCTGCCGCCCTCGGGGCCCCTGCCAGCTGAGGGCCCCAGGCAATTGCCTGCCTGCCTGTCTGGTGGCTACGCCTCTGCATATCACAAAACAAGGTCGACTTTTGTTCTTGCTATATATGTGCAGAGGTTTGCCAGTCTTTATTTATGGACACCGGTGTGGAGAATCCCTGAACTTTCGTAAGCTACCCCAGTGCCCCGTACTGTCTTGGTACGCACAACAACTCTGGTGTTGCCAGCGTTGGGCTAGTAAGACTTAAGCCTTGAATATTTTTAGCAAAGCCCCAAATCTTTTTTTAGTCATGTTCTGTTTGTTATATGTGGAATGCAGTGTTTCACAACCCTAACCCTCAGGGACCCACAGACAGTTCACATTTCTGCTCCCTCCCAGAAAGTGTGGAGCTGGGAGGGAGCAAAAATGTGGACTGTCTGCGGGTCAGATTGGGAAACACTGATATAATGTCTTCAGAGGCACGATGGACAAGTGACTAATGTATTTTAAAAAGAATAGAGAGATCCAAGTGCATTTACTAAGTGTAAAAAAACAGTAAATGTGTCTTATTTGATGTAAGCAACATAAATCATTGAGGCCCCCTGCTTTGCAGATTCTATCCAGCCAGCACGGGACTCTCTGGGTGTGTTAAACCAGTTGCAGAAGTTTATGATTCTGCTTCGGATTCGACGGCTCTGTCCTGAAAGAGCTACCAGCAGAGAATCACATCACTTTTAGCAAGGCCCAAAAGCCCCAAAGCTGCTCCGGGAATGCTCTGAGAATGGGACTGGCAAAACCCGAAGAACTCCAACGCACCTATGCTATCATAAACCATGAATGAAGTATCGTTGCCATCAGTGTAGGTCAGATTCAGAGAGGAGAAGTCCAGACCAAGTGTACTCTGAGTACTGTGAGTACTCTGAGTACTGTGGCTGTGACTCTTTACACTTAACTGGTTGGTTGGAACAAAATTTTGTTCTGGACTTCTGCTCACTGGACCTGAACTATCTACCTCTGATTACCATTTAACTATACTTTCTAAGACAGGCGTGTTTACATTACGGCACGCATCAGAACAATTCCAGGCGAACCCTCGCTTTGACAAGCGGTTCTCAAAATGGATATGCAGACAAATGATGGTTTGCAGGTAAAATAAGACCAAGCTAACCTACCCCAGTGTGATGAAGTAAGCTTAGCCATAGCATGCCACACACAAATATAACATGCATAAGCAAATTAATCCAATGGTCACCTACATGAAATAATGCTATGAAAAACTGGTAGCGCTGCATCAAAAAAAAACATTAATATGAGAAAAAATAAATTCACTTGTCAGGTTGTTTTCTTGCCTGCCTGTATAACTAGACTATTTTGCCCCCCAACTGTGATTTTTTTGTTAGTAGTGCCAGACAAAATGAATGATGTCCCGAATAAGAAATTACTTCTATAGAATTGTAACACAAAATTTTTGCTCTGAGGTGTGGTGACAGATAATGATCTCGCTTGGAAACAAGAGTAAGTCTGAAAGAAGCAGGACTCTCCATGGCTGAATGAGAGTAATATTTCCATTAGTGTCCCAGGATTTTAAATGACATTAACAGCACACAGCCTGTTTTACCCAAATGCCTCCCCTCTGTTGTTTCAAACGCTGCCGACCTTTTTAATTAAAATCAGTAACACATTCCTCTGCAGTTCTAACCAAGGATTGTGCTTTGATTAGGGAAATGCGAAAAAAAACAAATTACAGCAAAAACGCCACATTTAGAGGCAGCAAACTGCATTTAAACTCGTTTAACGACAGGCATGCATTATTGTGGAGGCTCTATCATGAGAGGTGAAGGTGGAGAAGGTGCTGTCTGAATTGCCTGGGAGCTCACATGGACGTTACATGCATTACACACATTACCACCGTACAGCTGTCGTTAGCCGAGGCCTGTATCATGGCTGCCTTGAACCCAATGATGTTATAAGCTTAGATCAGGGGCCTGTACCATGGAGCAGGGTTTTCTGCTTAGCCTGATAACTTGTCCATTAAAAGACAGTCTGGACTAAATGTAAGTGAACAAAGTTAAAATCCATTAAAACCGAGGTACATGAATTCAGCCAAATTATCTGGCTAAGCAAGAAATCCTGCTTCATGATAGATGTCCCAGACCTGTAATTTTTTTCCAGCTTTGTTTGCGTTTCACACAAGAAGATACATCAAAGTGTTTTTTTTTCACCTCATGTGTCCAATTTAATTATTAAATTAAGTATTTAATTAACATAGTGTTTCTGAGCAGTTCAGCCGCGATACAGTTATAAACCACTGCAGCACAAATTAAAACCTGACAAAACTTAAATATAATGGATCAGACAACAGAGCTCAAAAATGCTTTATTATAGACTGGCATCCTGTCCAGAGTGCACCATTCCTGTGCCCTGGGCTTCCTGGAACAGACATTAGTAGCTCTAGTGACCAAAAGATGGATGGATAGTTGGCCGGGAAGGTCTTCTTGGAAGACTGAGGCAGCACCCTGTGTATTCCTGGACATGGAAGATAATACGAACATTTTAACATGGCATCTGCGTTACCTGCAGCAGAATGCCGTTCTGTATGATGGTTGGGAGATGGAATGGTGGACGGCCGCATGGATGGATTACACATAAATGACAGTACAATAATGGGAGTACAATGCACCATGCAGGTGGAAAGAAACATTAAAATTCAGTCCAAACTGTTTGGGAATCCCCACTCCTACAGAAAACAAAGTCTGATTCAGGCTTTGACGGTGCAGGTGAAATCCCCCACCAGGATAGCTCAGATGCCCTCCCCGGCCTACCCGCTGCTCTGCCCCCCCTGCATCTATCAAACAGGTTTATATTTTGGTTGTGTGATGGCGAGGGCGGTGATTATATGGGTGATGAAGCTTGTACCTCGGCTTTTTGCCTGACCCCACCCCCGCCATCCTGCTTAGCCTCCCGTGATGGATGGCACCCAACTGCGGGGGTGAACAGGAGCCCGTGGCTGCTGTGGCCGCCAGCTGCCCCCCCTGACAGACCCAAGCTGCCGCGCGTGCCCCCAGCTCCCCCGATCTGTTGTGCTTCCTGTTGTGACCTTTCATACCGCCTGATGTATGAGTCCGACGGCGGCCTCATTAAAGCAGAACATTAACCCAGAGCTCTCTTTAACCAAGCGACAGGCACAAAAACTGAAGGCTCGTGTCCGCGGGCGGCTGGAAACTTAACTCATGAATCAGGCCGTTAATGCCGGCGGGTGCCTGCAGCGGTCTGGGGACCTGATACTGAAATCCCGCCCCACCCCCACAGCCCCCCCCCCCCCCCCAACGATGGTAGTTCTTATAAGAGTAAAGCTCATTATTTTCTTCTGGATTCGAGGGAGTGAGTGAGTGGGCAATAATAAGGCCTGAATTTTTCAATACTGTAAAAAATGGCTGCCCGACAGCTCGCTGCCAGCGCAGGGAAGTGCTGGAGGGGGACGCCGGGCCAGGGCCCTGCCGAATTAGCAGCTCCATACATCATCAAATCTAATTAAATCAACGCCAGGAATGGAATTAGTTTTCCACGACTCAAACCGCCGCCGAAAGAGGCCTATTAAATGAACTGTGGTAGCCGAGCTGAATAATTCACGGTGAGGGATTTTGCGTTTATACGGAAATCGTGCACTTAATTGTCCGCGCTACATTACAGATCTGCCCTTATGTTAACAATGTGCCCGCAGCCTCCGCATTGAGGCATATCGCGCACGTTTGACTCGACTCTGCCACCGACGAGGCCAAAATGGCACGGGCGGAGGCTGAGGGGTCGCCACGACGATGCTCTCGACAGCCGCAATTACGGGCGGGAACCCGTCGTAAAGTACCAGAAAGCACGGCTGCAGGAAGGAACCGGGGCAAGAAGAATTTGAGTAGGGGGTTGACAGGCAAGCTCCGAGTGTGTTTAAGCTAGGCATTAGCTTATTCTAAAAATCCGTTGCACAAAATGTTGCATCTAGAGAACGAAAATTTGTTGGGTTAGTCCAACGTGAGGACTGAGTGAGTTTTGGGTTCCCGAAAATGAGGAAGCCCGACTTTAGGTCATCGGTGGTATCTTTCCAAAATCAACACAAAATAGACTAGTGTTGGATATTTGTTTCATTTGCAAGGAAAAAGCATTCTGCTTTCCTATTCCATCCATCCATCCATTTTCCAACCCGCTTTTTCCTGTCAGGGTCGCGGGGGTCCGGAACCTATCCCGGAAGCTACGGGCACGAGGCGGGGGCTTTCCCACTCTTTAAAGAGATTTAGTTTTAGATTTACAAAAAAAAACCCAATATGCTTTAACTGCTGATTTCTAAAATAGTCACTTGTTCTTTGCCTACATTAAAATGTGAAGACAAAACATACATTCATGCATCAAAGTAAATATCATTGCATTCACTTCAATAGCATCCAATTAAAGACGCCGTTAGCATCTCAGCAATGAGCAGATACAAACAGAACTCGCTGCCGGAATCGTCTTCTCCACCCTGCTGCACACTACCGAGGGCAGCAGACCACCGCCAGCGCCCGGGCTGGACGAGGGCGGCTTTAACTTTATTACGGCTGCCGTCGATACCCTAATAACACAGGAATACGGAGGGCAGAGGGTATCATATTACGCTTTAAACAAGAATATACTACACGTGCAGGCAGTGAATACGGGGCCCCGAGCCCCATCCCGCCGTGATTTGTGGCCGCGTCCGTGCAAATATTTGTCAGTGTCACAGCGCGGGGCCGGCCCTGTCACTTACACGGGCGGCCGGGGAATAGGTGTGTTGCACAATGATCCCACTGTTTGCGGGAGAATGGCAACCGTGATGAAACACTATTTACTCATAGAGGGCATTTTTCTGCTTGGGGATGTTATTATAAACCCCGACGTCATTTTGACAGATTTCAATCACGTACCCGGCTACTCATTATTACCCGCAGAGTGGACCACATCATCAGTAATGGAATATTGGTTATTTTGTCATTCCTGTAGGGAGGAAAGCTTGTGTGTGTGTGTTTTTTTTCTTTTTAATCGTAAGGTATAACGCTACCATTACTTACTTTCTCTTTCTTTACAGCATTTACATTTTTTTACTTTTAAGTTAAAAGTTCTTGCATTTTAACATTGTTTTATTCTGGTTGAGATGTTCTGAGAGCTACAGGGGCAATCCTTTTGGAGAGCTTGACTAAATAGACTAAATAGGTTTTCTCCAGCAGGAATAAAGAAATATTTATAGTCATGCTATGGGATTGAAAAGCACAACAAAAAATGTTTTGCTTTTTAAATTTCTACAGAATAATTACCCGGATTAATACTAGTTTAAGTATTTGTGGTGCAAATTAGGGTTAAAAGGGCTGGAAAATAAATACTAGTTTGTATGTTGAACCAGGCCGAAGAGGGCCAGACTGTTTACCCAAATGCAATTAGAATATAGAGCAGCACAGCGCAACCTTGCTGGCTGAAATCAAATGCTGTGGCGTATAACATGAACGTAGTGCATTGTGGGTAACAGCCACGCACAATGATCCGATTAATGTTTTAAAGGGCTTTTCTGCCCAAAAGGTCACCAGGAAGATACTTGATGAGGAGTCGCTTGATATGTTTCTCATACACCTGATGTCACATGACCTTCCGCATTCCAAGAATTTATTCATATCTTTGTGCTATCTATCATATAAATTCAATAATTGGGGGTTGACTCATAAAACCGCTTTCGTAATTAAAGGCATAATTAGAGTGGGTTTTAGCAGCAAGGTAGCACAGCCTCTGAGTATATTTACTGTGGGAGTCTGAGCCGGCGATGGGTAGCTTGCCAAATGTTTCCAAATCGACTCTTAGACTCACAAGCACACACTAAAAGAAAAGAGTCGGCCCACAGAGCACTACATCGCGAAGAGCTTCCCCGAGACGGACGGAGGCCGATCTCCAGCGGCCCTGTGGGAATCCAAAACGCAACCGTGAGAATTTATTGCTTTTTCATGTGAGAGCCCACATAACACCGTTTCCACGGAAAATAGGAGCTGGTTTTATCTGGCCCCGCTCTGCGGACGCACGCTCATGCACACATACAAATCAACAATGCAGGATATTAGTCAAGCGCTGACAAAGGACATGAAATTCAGCCGGTCCGGGGAGTATTTTAATACGCCGATAAGCATCGCTCGCAAAAAAAAAACGCAGTGAAAGAGTTTAATGTAGAACGCAGATACACAAATCAGCTCATATCGCTTCACTGAAAGCCAATAAAGTCGAGACTCTGGCCTCCGCAACCCTTATTTTATGTGCAGATTCGTTTGATAAAAACAGGCACAACCTCAATAAAACTGCAACAATAGGGAAAAATAAATAGAAATCAAATTAAGCAGGGGCGGTATCCCTCGAACCATAACATAAATTAAGGGACAAAGGCTTTTAATATTGTCTCCAATCAGCACACAATACGAATGCAATCTCTGTCATTGCAAATAATGCTTATCGCCAGCCGCTATCTCCTTCTGCTGCGGCTCACACAGCGCTCGCATTTAAGGGAAGTGTCTCCTGTTTAATAAGCTCCTCGCGTCGGCCTGCTCCAGGGGAGGGGGGGGGGCCGTCTAGCGGTAACAGTCACAGGCGGAATTATATTTTAATCTCGCCAAGAAGGGCACGCATAGCGGAGGGCCTTTGTTAGGGTTATTCGGAGGGTGCCGCCACTGTGGTGAAAGGTGGGGCCAAGCGGCTGGCGGAAGAAGGCCTACCTCGATTCCGTGCGAGCGGCGGGCCTGGCGCGGCCCACGAAATGGCGCGTTCAGTGGAGAAATCAGAGATTTGTGGCGACATCCGATCGTTAGGTGAGTCATGGCTGTCCCGCTTGGAAGATCATGCCAGGTCCACAGACACAGCAGCTGCGGGCTGGACCATGCAAATAGCCTTTCCTGGTACAGTACTCAGCATCCGGCCTCGCATCTCTCTGGCACATTCATGCAGCCAAAAGATTCTTCTCTGTTAGTGAAGCAGTTAGTCCCCTTCCAGGGATTGACATGTAAACCTTTAGTCTAGCAGGGGAGAGTCAGGTAACTGGGATTATTCATCTTCATTCCTGTCACCTGTCTCATACCAGTATACTTACACGTTCTGCCTCTCCCGTCTAGGTCCTCCATCATGCAACATGCACGTTCGTATCTGTATTTTTGTTCCCAAAATATAAGCCCCAATTCTCCGCTCCACCTTTTGCTAACCAGATGTTTTTGCGTTTACATCTGTGTTGCATCACCCCCGTCCTGTCCCGGTCAACAGCTGGAAAGTGTCATAAGGTTCCATGTAATGGTCACACTGGTCCAAACTGGAGCCCGCCAGCTTTCTGGCCTGTTGGCTCTCACATCCTGCGCAGTGTCAGCCGACCCTACAGCATGTGTGCCCTGCATTTCTACCCCGAGTTGGACGGGCCCCCAGCAGGGTGCCGCAAAATACTTGGGGCCCCATGAAAGCATATTATATTGGGCCCCCAACCCAGATCAATCGGATTATGTTCCAAATTTCTTAGGGCGGCAATCACTCTAGGGCCCTTGGAGTCGTCCTGACGCTCCCCCGCTTTACGGCCCCCCTGACAGGCCAGTCCCAGCAACACGATCCGTCGCAGACAAAATGCCTCGCCGGTTAACAGTGACCGCAGCGGCACCGCAGTCGCCACTCGCTGGAAATGATTCACTGGTACGTTGGCCACGGACCCCGGGCCAAGGCGGGGCGGCTTGCGTGTTCCCCTCCTACCCCGCTCTCGCTTGAATATCAACTGAACGCCGCTCAGTAGAAATAAACGCCAAACATGATACATCCCGGCATTCTTGGGATATTTCTCCGACAGCCAGACTGATGAAAATCAGCCTTCTAATCCAGGTACTGATTTCGCAACTGATAGGATTCGTCTCCCTGGACAGGGGGAAACAAAGGTAATATTGTAATGTGTTTATGAGATGAAAAGGGATATCGGATTTCATGTAAAACAGACTTCGGAGCAGGAAACGATCCTCGTATTTAACGTCTCGCCCCGACAGCGTCGGCTCTCCCGGACCTGAAACAAGCACGGTCTGTTCGATCGTGGCGTTATACCTCGCCAGATGAAAGATAAAATATCGCTTATGATAATGCGATTGGCCTTAAGGTGCAGGGTGAGGATCCGCATTCTGTGACCCGTAATTCGGACATTAAAGCCTTTTTCTCCAATTTAATGCCATCTCAGGTGGACCCCCCCCCCTTTCTCAATACAGATGCAGACTGAATTACAGCTGTTTCCTGGCTGATTGATCACCCCCCCTCCAAGAAAAAGGAAAAGCATAAATCATGCTTTTACCAGCCCCCTTACGTCCATTTAGGCACCCCCAAAGATGTAGCCTGGCTTTTTGGCATAACACGTCTATAATAACTCGTCCTCAACATTTTGCTTCAGTCCTCAATCCATGATGATGACTCCCGACGTAAATAGGGGATAAAACATCGAATGAAAACATCACCACCAGCATCCTCCCCACTCTGCTGTCGCGAATGATTTCCACCTCCAGACTGCTGAGCTCACGTGAAGCTGATTCAATGTGCCGTCAGAGTAATTATGTCAGTGCAGATTAGCACGACTCCCTCTCCACTACCGGGCGGACGGCTCACGCGCCGCAGATGTTTAAGGCGGCGCACTTTCGTGCTTGCTTTGATACGGCTCGTTCATTGGGTGACGGTGGGCAGGATTTCCCCTCCGCAGATTTCATATGGATGGAGGGGAAGATGAAACATACACCCCTGTTGACTTATGACGAGGACGGCTTTCTGTCGAACAAGTACCAAGGCTGTGAATCCCTCCGAGCATGAGGGATTAACTGCGAAGCATCTACTGTGCACTATATTGCCAAAAGTTTGGGACGCCTGCCTTTACACACACATGAACTTTAATGACATCCTATTCTTAATATGTAGGCTTTAACATAGAGTTGGCCCACCCTTTGCAGCTATAACAGCTTCAACTCTTCTCGGAAGGCTACCCACAAGGTTTAGGAGTGTGTTTATAAGAATTTTTGACCATTCTTTGTGAGGTCAGGCACATGTTGGACTCATGTTTGCATTGCACTTGGTGACGTAAGGCTCGGATGCAACCGCTTGGCCATGGAAACCCATTCCATGAGTTCTCTATGCACTGTTCTTCAGCTAATCTGAAGGCCACGTTTGGAGGTCTCTAGCTGTTGACTCTGAGGAAAGTTGCTGATTTCTGCACACAGAAATACGCTGTCCCCGCGCTGTGATTTTACGTGGCCTACCACTTCATGGCAGAGTTGCTGTTGTTCCCAATTACACTTTGTTATAATACGACTGACAGTTGACCGTGGAATATTTAGTAGTGAGGAAATTTCATGAATGGACTTATTGCACAGGTGGCATCCTATCACGGTACCACGCTTGAAGTCCCTGGGTTCCTGAGAGTGACCCATTCTTTCACACATGTTTGTAGAAGCCATCTGCATGCCTAGGTGCTTGATTGTATATACCTGTGGCTATGCAAGTGTTTGGAACACCTGAATTCAATGATTTGGAGGGGTGCCCTGGTACTTTTGGCAATATAGTGTATATTTGGGTGACAGGTGGGAGTCGGGAGCTAGGGGGTGCACTCAAAGGCAGGATATCATTGTCATTCAAATACCTACTTGCCTGGCAGGTTCTGTCCATCACACCTACATCTGGGTGCATTTTCGAATGCTGGGGAGTGTCACCACACTGACCCACCCCCACCAGTCAACCTACAGACAAGGCTACCCCCCCCCATAGCATCATACTCCCATACCCTCTAAGGTTTTAAGCATATTATGGATTTAATGCCCCCCTTGGCGGCCCAAACTAATGCCCATATACACAGTCCCTCAGGCAGGAGGGGTGTGAATGGGGTTTTAATATGGCTGTTGCCCCTCACCCCACAGCAATAGCACAGCTACAGAAGGATATGGGACAGATAAGTTATGTTTTACCCACACATTTCATGAGGGAGAGCATGGCTTCACCCCATATCTGCCCAATCACATCCAAAAGATACACCTGTACCCGCCTCCTGTGCCCCCTCCCCCCCCGCCCAAACCTACACCTACAGAGAGCTGAACAATACATATAATCATCTGTAGAGGCTTAACACAACATGCCAGATACTACCACTTAGATTCGGAGGACACCTGCTGTACTAATAAGGCAATTTTCGCAGTATCATCGTGGCTCACCACATCGCATTGTGGCATGTCTAGTGTCTTACACAACATACTTGGCAACTGGTGAAATGCTGCTAAAGTGCATTAGGTTTTTTTTTTTCTGCAGTACCTTTTTCTGCGTAAATTCTCCACGTATTCCTTTAACCGGGACTATACTGTGTTAACGCCATCCGTCACACGAATGGTAAAACCGCATGGACCTCGTCAGTAGATTGTATATATATGTAGAAAGAGATATAGGGTATGAATGCAGCCCAAACATTATTGCGCTGGCCCGCTCCCAAAGCAATAGCGCCCATCCACCAGAAATAACGCGGGCCAAACGCGGCGGTAAGCGAGCCGACTCGTTTCTGCTCGTTTGATTTGAATTATTGATAAGGCAGAAATATACCATATGCTCCCAGAAGAGCTACTACCTACATTTATTTCAGGCAAAATTGCCCTGTTTTTGTGAAGAGCATAAGTAGCTTAACTGCTCTTTTCAGGAGGCGTGACTTGTTTAATCGAGTATAAATCAGCCGCTGTAATTAGGGTCGCAGCTGCAGCGTGGACTGAAGTTGGCGGCTCCCCGCACTCGTGGACCTGCGTCTCCCGAATTACCTTAATCAGCCTCCATTTTTTTAACGTCTCAGCGTGTTTCGCTGCCAGCGCTCGGAGATGAATGGCAAATGGAAACTGAAAGAGTTAATATTACATAGGGGGCGGCAGTTATACGAAATGGATCATGACACATTGTATGGGAAAACATACCGTATTAAACCTATCCGGTCAGGGAATTAAAAATATAGTCCCTCTAACAAAGCAGGAAATCAGTTATGATGCAATTATTGTTATTATTATTATTATTAATAACAATAACGCGAAATCTTCATTTCCTGAACATTTTTAACAACAAGGCCATAAGTTTCCAAGTTTAATTAAGTCCCTGTATGTGAATAGTCTTATTAGGTGGAACAGGTTAAGCTGAGGTAAAGTTAAACTGGTTAACGGTGTTGCAAAAAAAAATGAAGTCCCGTGGTGATACTTTTTGAAACATGACTTGAACTCTCTGTAAAAATAAATAAGAATTCTGCAATATATATATATATATATATATATATATATATTGCAGAATATATATATTGACATGTTATGTATTTATGATTCATGTTAATGCAAAGTCCGATATTTAAAAATATTACATTCGATTAAAATATTAGACACGAACAAAAAGGCGGTAATAGTCCAACGCTGGTGTCTCGTAGATAATTAAAAAAATAATTCACTCTTTAAATTTTAATTAGTGATTTGGATATGATTAAATATTATGGCACTTATTATATATTCGTGAAGGGAATCGGCGCCATCTAGCGTTCACGAAGTGTGTCGGTCCCAGCTCCCGGTGAGACGGTAGCGCCACTCTTGCCCTAGGTTAGCAAACACTGTCCTCTGTGTAGCCATATAATTAAAACCTAAGATATCACTCTTCTGTTATATAGTTTTATGTAGACTATTTTTCTTATAAAATTAACTCTAACGCTGGAAAGTAGCGTGCACTTTAAGATCCGAGTATCTCTGACGCTGCTCTGTCCTGTGGCTCTTTAATCATGTTTCTCTACAAAATGCTATGAAAATGAATTCTTTATAAAAATGGTCAATTCGTGTTTAAATAATTCAATTTGAATTTATTAAGACTATATTTTCAGTTTAATCCATAATGTAATCTATTGCAAGCGTTTTACATGTTATGTTATGCTATTGTTTATGTTATGTACATGTATCGTTCAATTCATAATGTACGACAATCCATTTCATTAATTATTTTATGCGTTTGTGCAGTTCCACGTGATTTCATAAAATCACCAAATTAATTAGCCAATATCAGATTAATTTTAAGAAAGTGAAAAAAAACCTTGACCCAAGAAGAAAATATGCTAGGCCGATTTGTGCCAAGACACATAATGAGAATGGTCTGGGGGAAAATGCCTCAGAAATATATTCCTTAATGAACATTGGTGATTTTTTTCAGAAGGAATGAATAGGCAAAGAATCGGGTCGTGTTTTGTGTTGCTTTTGACTGGGTGCAAAGGCTCCACTTGGTGAGCGCTGTCGCCGGAAAATGCCGGGATCGCACCTGCTGCTTTGAAACGCGAAATGCGCCCCGATCGCTGTCACCTCGGCGCTTAGGCGGCGGCCAGCATTCAGCACCACGTCAATGGCGGGCTGGGGGGGGCGGTGTCGCTTCTGGAGACGTGTCCCACTTCATGACCGGGACAGGATGCACACCCGTATCTGCGATGTGGTCCTGGGGTCGCCTCTTGACAACGTATTCATCACATTCAGCGTCACCTGCAGATTTTGGACTGACACAATTTAACGTCATTAAAAAATGAATGGTCGGAACACACTGCGCCTTTAAAAAGTCCTATATACGTGTGAATGCCCGTGCATTTACTGTGTATTTGCGATCCTGAAAGAAACTTGTCAACATTGAAAAGGGGCAACGAGGTGTCGTTTTCGTTATATACCTAGTAAACCAGCGCCAATTTGCGCCGATTTCGGAAAGTGAAACGTTTGACCAGCGAGACACAGACATCATTCGCTTTAGATCTAGTTATAAAAACGTTAGCTGTCGGAAAGTGGCACAGGCACCCAAGATAGTTTTAAAATATGCGTGTACCGATGCTTTAAACCTTTGGCGGTGAATGCTCTAATGTTGAATGAACATCAATGGACTTAATTTGTCAGGCAGCATCCCTCCGATTTAAACTACGAGAGAGTGCGTTGAAGAGGTAATTAGGCTGATAAAGTTTAATTGTTCAATTATTATGGAGTTGGTGAGGGGCAGTGGTGCAATTTTACAATGTCTGAAAACAGTGCTGAACCCCTTCTGCCACATGTTATTAGGTATGGTAAGCAATTAGCCAGAGGACCCTTTCGCTAAGTTGTGCCCGGTGCAGACCGACCAAATGAAAAGCTTTTATTATCCGGCCTGAAGCGGTTTTTAGTGCTAAATTATGGGTCATTTCAGCCCGCAAAAGGTCTGCCCGGCTTGCATTTATCAAGAAAAATGACATCAATCATGCACTGATGCCGTTCAGACGGGAGTGGGGTCATTGCTCGTCTGCCGCAGTCAGACTGTCGCAGTTTTTTCACAGACGGCTATATGGCGACTTGCCAAAATACGCCAAATACACCAAATACGCACGCAGCTCCCACGTAGACTTTTAAATGAAATTTCCCAAAAAGGATATCTTTTCTTACGTATTTGATAACACTGATATACAGTGATTTTGGTGCCAACGATGTCTGAACGGTTTTATATTAAGTTTATGGTGCTGATTAAGAATATGACTTCGGTTTTGGCAGATTGGCTCTCGTTTCTGAGATATTTAATAGTTAATTAATTAATTTATTAATCTGGCTTCAAAAGGTCGCTTTTATAGCATTGTAGGCCTACAATTTCAGATACAAAATAATTATATGGGATATTCCATTACCTAAGACACTGTTAAAGAGCCAAAAGACAGACCAAAAGCTATTGCATTTATTACACAGAAGTCGCATTGGGGGAATGCATTGTTTTCATGGATGTCCATTATCTCAAAAACTAGAACCAATTCAGCAAAAGTAATGGGTTTTTTTAATTCAGCACCCTCAAAATACCCTAAATCCATTAAAAAAAACCTGGCACCTGAAAGAATTTTTTTCTTTGTAGACCTGTGTAATCAGACACAATACTCCCGTCCAATTAAATGAAAAATATAGTAGTGTATTGTGTGCAAAACTGAAATGTTGTTTTCTACATGCCTTGTGGTATTCGAGGAATATTAGTCAGTATGTATGAGAGGTGGTTTGGCATCACCGGGTCACATGGTTGAAGAGATTAATAGATTTGCCAATTTGGTAATAAAAGATTGCCAAAAATAAACAAAGGTAATATTTCCAAAAACATCCCTTGTTGTATTTGATGAATATTAGTCTATATATATGAGAGGTGGTTTGGCATCACCAGGTCACATGGTTGAAGAGACTAATAGATTTAATTGATCAATTTGGTAGTAAAAAGAATTGCCAAAAATCAATATTTTAGCATATCAGAATGCATTTCTGTATTCCATCTCTGGTCTTAATTCATACACTAAACCCAACAAAACGATAGGGAAACGAGTTTTCTCCTTTGTAAACCTTTTGCGCAGCTTGCAGTAATTTTCTGATGGTCCCTAAATCGGTAGGTTGGTCGGCACGCTTCGCCTTCTGAATGTCAAACGAATGTTGAATTTCAAACTAATTTTACCGCGGTACTGTGAAAGCAGCCATAAGCAGATGTAGGTCATACCCGCTGGTGTTATCGCGTATGTGATCTGGGTAAACACAAGTTTCCCGGTCGGTTCAGGAACATTAGGACGGAGTATGACATTGTATAGCGCACCATACCAGGGATGTTTAGTTGCTTGTTTAGTTGACACGCTTTTTTCTTGTATTTTTCACAGAGGTGTGTCCCGCCAGGCTATGGCCAAGCAGCAAAGGAAAACACACAATCAAAGCGCGGTGATGCTTCTATTCAACAATCCATTCAACAGCAACTGCTTCCGCTGATAAAGAACAGAAGCGTAGCGATAATTGACTTATTTCAGCTTTAATGAATTTGGCCATTCGCTTAAAACTGAGCGGAGTATTCACGGTTGGAAGAATATCGCGCAATGAGCGGCCGTCGCGTTACTTCGGCAGTGGGCAGGAATGCTGTTGTGTCGGTGCCTTTGCTGACAAATATCCAGGCTTAATTAAAGCCGGTTATGGGACGGGGACGGGGACGGGGAGGGGTGCGCGCCGGGGAAATACCTTTCCGGCCGCACATTCCTCATACCGCGATAATAAGCGGCATCCACATTGAAGCGACGCGGAAAGCCGCCCGTCACTCTGATGAAAGGGTAACAAAGAAGCAGGGCCAGCAGGACGGCCGGCCTAGGCCCAGACAGCAACGCTCCAGTTATTCCACCCGTCTCGCTATCAATTAGGGAATTCCTGACATTTGCAGGCGGAACTGGCAAAGTTGACTTTGCGTGGTAATTGCTGCGTTTTTGTACGCATACGTCATGCAGCAGCATTTATATAGCGGACGCCATCTAGCCAAGAGCATAACAGGGGGTTTTATAATGGGGGGTGGGCACAACTTAATAATGTAAATGCGAAGGTCTATGCTTTGGCGGGACGAACGAAGCAGAATTAAACATTAGGATGTACGTACACGTGACTGGTTCCCACACCCCTGCATAAAGGTCTACTGTTAAATCCATAATACCAGATAACTCATACATAGATGCCCCACAAGGTAATGCTGAATATAACCCCGGTGTTTGGTCCTGACATATATTCCTGTTATCCATATATATATGGATAACAGGATAAATATCCTGTTATCTATTGATTAGTTTTAAATGTTCACTATAAATATTTTTACAATACTGTATTTACAAATAACTACATTTGGTTTCATCTGGCAACATCTCATTTCATGCTAAAACTGGTACATTTGCGTTAACTTGAGTCTTATTGTTTTTAACACTTTTATATTGTGTATCATATAAGACAAATTAAAAATAAACCTATTTACAGTAATATTTAGGTTCTCCAAAATGTACAGAATTTTACAATTTCACCTTTTAGATTAATTAAGTTAGGCCTACTTTAATAGAGCAAAAAATGTAAAATGAAGATGGAGGTTTAAGGTGGATACAGACCACCGATTGGCTGATCTGACAGCGGATACCCTTGTCAGCTTCTCCCAGAGGAGGAAAAACAGGAAGGTATGTATGGTCTAGTGACTGAGGCTCTGTGACGGCTGCACACAGCAGGTCTGTGTTAATTAAATCTGGTTGTGATTACTGCAAAATACCCAACGATCCCAAACAGCTGCCATGGTGTGTCTGCCTTATCCCTGTGTATTGAGACTTTGACCATGTGAGAGTTTTCAGGTGTGTTGGAACTCTACATTTCTTGTACAGTATTTTATGCATTTCAGTGCCCTGCTATGGACTTCTCTTCGGGTCAGTGTTCAACCCATTGCGTGCTTCCTATAATACCGTGGGACACTGCAACCATAAAATGAATACGCGTTTAATAACAGAGATGTGATAATGTTAATCAGTGAGGTCTGATGAAAACAGCATCATTGACTATCTGGTTTAGTCTCTTATCAGCTTAGTAAATATCAGATATTGATATATGTTGCCACCTAGGGGCTTGGCATGGACGTTTGGTAAGGATTTCATTAACATTTCAAGATCTGGAAAATGAAATGTTAACTAGTTTACAATTTAGGAATAATACATATATTAACATAAGATGTTATCAGATATTTTGTCTTATTTTTCTACTTGAGCAGCTGATCATTTTTATAAATTATACTTTTGAGGATACTCAACCATTATATTTCTACAATAATCCTTTTTGCCATTTTAAATACAAATTTTTTTGCATATGTAGTTGTATTAGGACACTAAGCAGAGACTAAGATTCAAGCATCAGAACTACTTGAGAAAGCAGTGCAGCAGTTTGTTAAACTGTCATATACAAGGTAATACAATTTTTAATCCCAGCGTTGTATGTAAGCTGCAGTGACATGGCTTTGATTTAATTCTGCCAAGACGAAAGATTTGTTAGGCCAGGAGTTCAAGGAGGACATTAACATAATAAAGACCTCAGGTCCCGCCTGTTAATTACTCATCTGTATGAAACCGATTTGTCAGTCATGCTTTTGATTGGCCGGTCCTCAGAATCGCTGTGACATATAGAAGACATAAGGGGCAGTTCTATGGGTGCCTGTGGTATCTCTGACATCTTTACATACCTCAGAGGGCCTGGCAAGAGAGTTATGCTGCTGGATCAGCGTCAGTAACTAAGCATTTACCACCTTAGCCTGCTTTTTTTGTAGCATAGATAAATCAGAGAATGGATAACTGGGGCTTGTTAATATGAGCAGGTAGGTGCTTGGCAGCTGGATAAACAGCAGGTGCATTATGTTGTCTCGCAGGACCATGCCTGTCTCAGAGGAGCGCCATGTTTCTGGTCCGTGGGGGATTTCTCGCTAAGGTCAGTTTTCTGTTTTGCTCGTCTCGTACGCATTTCTCATGGAAAGTGAAACGAGAGGCAGCCGTGCTACTCTGTTCGGGACCTGCAGACAGGGCAGAAGGAGGAGCACTCTCCCCTACAAGCAGGACTCTCCCATCCCAACGGGCTCCACCTAGAGGCAGTTTTCAGTCAGTGCATGCTTCAGGCCAGGCTGCAGGAGGGCCTGGCCGTCCCGGGAACAATGAGCCTGGGCGTGATAAAAGGCCGCTGCCTCGGCCCTGCCTGACACCCATTATCCGCAGTCTCCAGGGTGCCGCAGAATAGGGGGCATGTGTTACGGGCATATTTATCATGTAATTACAGCTCTAGGATCAGTTTCTGATGGTCTGTGATGATTACCAATAATTACTGTGGATTTCACACTTCTGAAAGGCCCAGCTGGGCTTCCAGAGCCGCGCACAAAGGGAGCCATTTTTTTTCTGCCTTTATTGTACGTTCCATCGTGCTCATTAGCTTAATGAATTGAGCCGTACGTGTCCAGTGCTTAATTAGCAACACTGCAGGGGGGTGTTAGGGGGTATTAGATAAGTAAGGGAGGGGGTGCCGTGCCCCCACGACCCCGGGGCAGTGAAGAGGGCGCCTCTATTTCACATGCAGCGAAGAAAAGCTGTCACCCAGGGGGATAATATCCTTTCATTCACTGACACGATGAGCCCAGGAATGTCTGAGGCTCCCTGATCCCGCTTGGCTTCCCCACACCTGCAGTATCCATCAGCTTCAACATAAAAATACAACTTTAAAGGGCAGTTTGCCGTGGGCCTCAAATTTGCATAATAAATATGAAATATGCAGTAAATATGCTTTACTGCAACTCGGGTGTGCAGTAATATTTAAAAGTAGAAAAAGAAAAAAGAATATTAGCTTTATGCATTATAAATGATATATATGTGTATATCTATATGTATTATATACGCATCCTTATATTTATATGTTCAAATTCAGTGTATGATTTTATGTATAGGTAGATCTTTTTTACTGAAATGGACTTTTATAAATTGGAGTTGTGTGATATTTACAGTTGAGTATCTTGGTGACTCTTATGTCTCCAGGATTTCCTAGTTATGGAAATGTGTCGGTACCTATTGGGATGTTTCATACAGTATTGAGGTGAGCAGGCAGGAGGCCGCCGTCCCATAATCTGCCCTGAAGAGCATCGTTTTGCCAAAATGCTTAGCTGGCTTGTACTTACTAGGTATCAGTAATGGAAAGCATGCTAATTGCAAAGCAGCTAATGACACCATTTATTTCTTTAATGAACAAGTTGATAATAAACCCAAAGTATAATAAACGGATTTGATAAATAATTTATTGGTTTTTGTATATACCAGTATATTTTTATTTATATTTGGTTATATATATTGTATGTACATGTATGTGCGGTCATCCAAACAAGGCATTATATTAATGTATATAGTTTGCTATTTTGCTGATTGTTCCCAAATGTTTGCGGCAGTTTCCTGACCTCGGGTTATGTTTCCATTCTGTAGAGACTCAAACAAGTCAGAGGGGACCTGTAAAGGACAGACTGGCAACAGTGACTGCCGTGACCCCATCACGAACTGGGGCAGGTGGGGGGGGGGGGGGGGTGGGGGTG
>JAODKL010000041.1:12323415-12336227 GCA_026780765.1 Petrocephalus schoutedeni
GGCACACTTCCGACGTGATTATGGCTTACTTCCTAGTCAATTAAGGCACACTTCCCAGGTGATTACAGCACATTTCCCAGTTGACTAGGGCACATTTCACAACTATGCTACTTTTCAGACTTCACAACTATGCTTCCCTCTGCTTTAATGGGTATGGATGTGACTTGAAGGTTGAAGATACAGGATTTTGAAGTATAGCAGGAACATAATGCATATTTGAAGCAGCCTCAACACAACTGCACTGTGAGATCATGATGGGAGTTTAACACGTCGATCCAGTGACCATTCTGGCTTGGTCTCAAAGTCAACAAAGGAGTAATGAGTGATGTTCATAAACTCCTCAATGGGAACTTTTTCATATGACACTGATGCTGCTGTTCTCCATAAGGCCTGCCCATAGCTTTGCCAGTCATCCTAATGCCAGCCTGGTATGTCTTAGGTGCAAGAAGACGAGAAGCAACCAAGTATCTAAAAACTCTTTTATTTGTGATGAAACATGTCAGTGAATCTCTGTGCATGAATCTATTACATCCAGATATATGAAGCACAGTGCCTCTGTGCACATGAGATTCCACGTCATTACGGGTGAAAGTCTTTGCAAGGTTGCTAATTTTTTCAATATGTCACAAAGGAGCTTCAACCCAAACAAATTATTAACTCATCACCAGTGGAAAATGCAGCTAGCTGCCAGCTCTGGTTCACCTCATGGTTTTGTTGGCAACGTCGCACAGAACTCCCCGACTTCTGATTGATTATGGGAAGTGTAACCCTCGCTTATTAGCGACAAAGCCGTTCTGGAATTTTCCTTTATTTCCCTGCAAATTGAGCCTCGTTTTTTATCGCTGGAGCCCTGATAGCTAGCAGCTTTGCTTACGGCTCCCTCACCACTCTGCTGCTGGCTGCTCCAGATGGCAGCTAAGGGCACTGAGAGCAGGTATTCCTGCCGCGAGTAGCCCGGTTTGCAGGGACACCATGTGACGCTTGTAGTTTCCATTACTGCACCATCATGTGACCTAGGCTGCCGATCTCACCGGCACAGCAGAACTGAAAACACAGAGGAAGGTACTGCAGGATGACGTGTGGCAAAAAGGAATTTAACTCCCGAGATGCTCGATCTCCATAAAAGACGCTTCCGATCCAGATTATGGAATTTGCAATTACACCAAATTAAGCTGTGATGAGACCACAGTTATGTCACATGACCCTAAAACACACTTGACCACATAGGGTGCCCCATCACATTACAGAGGCCTAACTCTCTACACCCCATCAAAAGTAAGACATGGTTAAGTCCAGCTCAGTCTTCAGGGAAGGAAATTAACTTCAGCATCAATAAAATGTCCAGCTGTAACTCATAAATCTATGGTACGCTCGGGTACGACTAGAAGAATCAGTATTTAATTCTAATGATGTCATCGATGCAAAGCGACAAATTGGTGCAGAAGCTAACATATTAGCTATGGCACAAATTCACCCTGGGCTGGAGCAACTGAACCTTGAGGAAAACTGAGACATTTGCCATATGGGATGAAATAGGGAGTCTGGATGGCTACTGAAAATAGTTAGTATGGACATCGCTAACTAATCATCAGTGCTGGTCAAAGCTTATGTGGAGCCCTAGGCAAGCTACACCAACAGCACCGATCAGTTGGTAAGGACCCTTAGGCAAGCTACACCAACAGCACCCACCAGTTAGTAAGGACCCCTAGGCAATCTACACCAACAGCACCGACCAGTTGGTAAGGACCCTTAGGCAAGCTACACCAAAAGCACCGACCAGTTGGTAAGGACCCCTAGGCAAGTTACACCAACAGCACCCAGCAGGTAGCAAGGACCCCTAGGCAAGCTACACCAACAGCACCGACCCATTAGCAAGGATGCCTAGGCAAGCTACACCAACAGCACCCACCAGTTAGTAAGGACCCCTAGGCAAGCTACACCAACAGCACCCAGCAGGTAGTAAGGACCCCTAGGCAAGCTACACCAACCGCACCAACCAGTTAGCAAGGACCCCTAGGCAAGCTACACCAACCGCACCAACCAGTTAGCAAGGACCCCTAGGCAAGCTACACCAACCGCACCAACCAGTTAGCAAGGACCCCTAGGCAAGCTACACCAACAGCACTGACCAGTTAGCAAGGACCCCTAGGCAAGGTACATCAACAGCACCGACCAGTTAGCAAGGACCCCTAGGCAAGCTACACCAACAGCACCGACCCCCCCGCGGACTTTCCCAGCCAATTTCACTTTGGATGCCCATCTACGTTGCCTAATGGGTTGATTATAGTCCAGATATAACACCAGCAGAGTGGACATTTTTATAATATCAGTGAACTACCACTAAAGTTTTACTTAATGTACAGATATAAAAAAAGAAAAAGAAAACTAATGCATGGCTCCACCATTAAATTCCTGCTGCCAAAATAACAAGGCTTGCAATTAGACTCGAGCCTGAAAAGACGAGAAGTTTTGCCTTTACTGTGCCTTTAATTTACTTGGCACTACGTGGTAGGCACACAGAAGATCACACACACATGCAGGGGCGCCACTAGAGATTTTAGGCTCCTTTTAATAATTTCTTATCGGACCCCCTACCCAGACCAACCCCATTATGTTGTAAATTCTTTAGGACCCCTGTCACAGGGGCCCTTGGAATCGGCCTGAGTCTGCTGGTCTCTACAATGCCCCCGCATATCTGACGCCCCATACAGGTACACGGCGCCCAAAGAGAGGTGCTAATGAGACACGGAGGAATCTAAATGGCACAGTCTGCTTGGAAGATGGAGGGGCGACGCCTACTTTATTGTTCCTATTGGCTTTTGAAGACGACGAGTCGGAATCGAATGCCTCCGAAGCTGTTCTCCTCCCGCCTCCCCTCCCATTTTTCTCACCATCAGTATATCTCCCATTGCCGTCGCTGTCTAATTACGCCCCCACCGACATGAACAGACCAGCGTATGATTCCCTGGTCTGGCACACCTGAATCCTGAAGCGTCCCAGTTCACAGCACTCCCATCTAATGTAACGTACGTCTTATACCTTATACCTCCATTGATTTCTTCCCCTCTTCTAATGGCATCCTTGAAAGTGGAGGAGAGTACAGCATAATGCAATTTTTGAAATGAATTGGGTTTTATGTAATCAGCGGCTAGCTCTCATTTTTTGCCTCTAAGGCTCTTTAAGCAATGAGTGGCCCCAAGATGAGTCAGCTGACCCCCCACCTCTATGACATCACAGTGGAGCAGACTATCAAACCATGCCATTTAATTACCCAGCTTTACCCCAAATCACTGTTACTTTGGTAAAAGCCTCCGAATCCAACCAGCAGACACATGCTCCTAAACACCGTATTTACAGGAATCCATTAACATTCGTATTTGCTCAGAAATCCCAGAGGCCTTTGGGTTGCATGTTTAATTTGAATAACATTCTTTATATGCTTTTTCAGTGATAATCTTAAGAAAGATTAAAGAAAAGACACATTGTATTTTTCCTTGAGATCCGTAATTACTCTGTTTATAAGAAGCTCCCTTTAAGCCTTGTTAGTGAGACCTGTTAAAATAGTGTTGTGATCTGACTGGGAAATCATTAAAAGTGGCAATTAAGTTAACACCCCATTAAACCCTATACGGGCTTCACCGATGTTTGCTGCTATAGTGGATGCATGGGGATTCAAGGTAATAAATATATGTTTCTGTATGTTTTAGTATTCCTGCATGCACTCTGCACGTGTGCTTTCTTCATGTTCTCCCATTGTCCGTGTGGGTTTCCTCTGGGCTGTTCAGTTTCTTTCCAAACTTAGGTAAATTTGACTGTGTGCCCCTGTCACTGGTGTCCCCTGCCGCATGTACTGTGCCTCCTGGGACAGGCTTCAAGGTCACAGTGACCCTGCACTGGAAAAGTGGTCATGAAAAATGCATGCATGTACAAAACAATGGAAACACCACATGAAAAGGACTTTAACTTTCATGCGCCTAAATCGCAATTACAAATGCAGCTACAAAGGTGAGTCATATTAGGTTGAATGCCAATTAGCAGTACAAAAGAGGTCTGCCAGCACTTTGATAGTTTCCTGAACACCACAAACGACTCAAAAATGACCACAGAACTGAATCAGCACCTCTGTGACCGTTGTGAGCTACTTGTATCCAAAGCAAATGCAAAAAGATGCATATTCTGGTTAAAGTAGCACAAGATTTGAACCCCTGAGCAATGGAATAAAGTCATATGGTCTGATTAGAGTCATTTTTCACACTTGTGGCAAGAGTCCTACATCCAGACGGGCTTTCTGGAGAAAACCTAAGGATGCCTTCGACCAATACAGTCTGTTGACGTAAGCAGCCATATTGTGGGAGCTAGCAGGTCACATGATCACTCTTCATGGTTGTATAATAGCCAAGGAATCAGAGACTGTGGTACAGAAGCAGACACACCCTATAGTGCAAACACCACTCTACCACAATGTCTCCTTTTCTTAGATCATAATGCACTGCTAAACAAAGTGCAGTCAACTGCCGATGTGGCTTTCCTGATGACCAGATCTGAACATCACTGAACCTTTATGGAACGCTTTAGAGCACAGAGTGCAAAGTAGATGACCTCAGATAACCAGAGACCTTTTTTTTCTTGAAGAATGGGAGAAATCCCAGTATACAGCTCAGGACTAGCATGACAGAGTTCCAACAGGGACCCAAACTGAAATAGAGGCTCTGCTCCTGTTTCCCCTGTTTTGTCTTCCTCTTGTTTTCGTGTATATATGAAAACTGCATCTGCAAAACTGTATTACCCTAGTAAATGAGGGTAAATGGTTGGGGCTCCTGCACTGGTGTTTGCAGTTGCTGCAGTTTTGTGGTCGCGTCTATTATCATTATCACGACTTTTATTACTCCAGCTACCATTCGCTCACTTCAGCCAGTCAGGGAGTGACTGCTGAATAAAACAAATTTGAGAGAAAAAATAAATAAAAATTTCTCGCCCAGCCGAGTCGGATTAAATTTCGGACCTTTGGGTCAAGTTTCATATCAGAAAGAATCTCTTCACGTGCCCCGGTGACCCTGTGTAGGCTTGCTGATTACAGCCCGTCTCCTCCAATGTCAGAGTGCCTGAATCTGATGGGTCAAGCCGGAACGCTTCGATATTCCGCCAGAATTGCTTGTGACTTTCATTCCGGCAGGAATCCTATTCCGGTGTGAATGCCGGCGCCGACAGGCCCAGCAGAACCGTCCTGACGGCACAACTCGGATCACAGCGCCTGGGACCGTCACACGTCTCCCGTGCCAGGTGGACTGACGTCTGTATCCGAGCTGAAATATTCCGCTGATGCGAAGCTGCGGTTCACGTCTGCTTCGACCAGCTTCAATTTCTAATTTTAGCCAAGGAATGACATGCCTTGCATTACTGAAATGGCATTTTTACCTGTTTAGATATCTAGATCATAACATTTACGGTTCCCTTTTTTTGACATTGCTAGTCTGAGCCATCTTTATGCTCGATTTATTCTTACCATCTCTTCTTTTTTCCCAAAAGATATTACACTCCTGACAAATTTCATTTGTGTCATCTGAAACTGCTCCTCGCAAACTGATGGAAAGAAAACTGGATAACCATCACTGCTTGGAATCACAAAGGACACATAATCTCTACTGGCTAATCGACAAGTGACCTCTTTTTTACTACACGCTGCATTCTGGATAACAGCTACATCACAAGCCAGGGCACCCAGACAAAACATTTAATCTTTAAACAGAAGGGGATGTGTCTGTCACTTCATTTATTTGAAATATATGTCTCTTCGTCGGGCGCTGCGTTTTCTCTAAGGAAACATTCGTTTTAAAAAAATCCTGCCCTTGACATGAATACCTGATGCAATGACTCCACCTGAATGGCTCCGCCCACACTGAGAAGTATCCCAGTGTGTCTGGGAGGGGTGGTCATAACCGCAGGAGTGCTTGGCTCGCCGCTGGGAAGTACTTAAACGCTTAGAGATGATATTACTATTTTCAGATGTTTTATTTAAACAAACACAGACCAGTGCTGGTGCAGCCCTCACTTACCTTCTTTGACAGGCTTGAAATGGCTCTCTCCTTCATTGATGCTGTTCTTCAGCCCTCCCTTCTTGTTTTTCTCGACCTTATTATTTCCATTCTTTGCTAGAAAAGATTAAAAACAAATATAATAATAATCATCGAATAACAGACAGATGGTTGCATTACCACTGTCGACCACCAGGCCATATGTTCTTGCCACAAGGCTGGGGTTGTTCCTCAGATGGTCCTCAGCACAGGAAACCTCACTTCAGACATAGCTGAGGAAGCCCTACCCCGCCCGCAGCCTACAGTCATTGCGTCTTCGGCGGCCCAGCACTTACCCAGATGGAATGAAATTCTGGTGATTCACCATGTCCCATATGCAGCCGACCCGGTTTTGGTGCCGCGTGGCTGACCGAAGATGCATTGTAACGAGATAACAGAAGCGAGTGGACATCTGCCCGATTACGGGGGCAGGGCCCCCCGGAGCAGAAGGTCCACCTCCCGTGGGAGGATCGGCTGTCGGCACACTGCAAGCGCCCTGAGGTTAGGGATCCCTCACTAGATGCTAGCAGTGTAAACACCGCAGGGGACACGTGTGAGTACTTATGTTACTTTTACCAGAAGACTGCTCCAGGTGAGGGTTATTCCATGAGGAAGGCTTGAGATCAAATGTAGCTTATCTTAAAAGCACAGGCAGCATTGCCTTCATATCAACTGCTCACACCACCCTTCCTCCATACTACATTTCATTCATTTAGCAGTTGCTTTTATAGTAATTAGGGGGGTTAAGGGCTCGGAGATTCAAACCTTCACCAGCACCGGGGCATAAGCCTAACCCACACACTGCCCCAACAGTCCCTGATGTGCCTATGGGTGCAATGGCCTCAGAAGACAGGCTCCAGACCCAGCTCAAAAAGCACGCTAAGCACTACACAGCCCTAAACGAATGAGCTATTACTCTCGGCTCCTCTCCCACCCCGTCCTGCCAAACGCGTTTTCCCTGCAGCGCTCGTCGGTTCGACGTGAATAAGAGAGTCAGCTGAAAGAGTAAACCGCTGCGTAACGCGTGCGATGTACCTGTTAGCGGAGTAATACAGTGCCGTAATTACAACGGGGGGGGGTTATCGATCAGGAAGTTCGGCAAAAAGCAAGTAGAGGGCCCTTAAGAAGACCGACAGAAATATGGTGTGTAATTAGAGTCATGGTAATGGGTATTAATCCAGTAAGAGTGAAGGAAAACTCTGCTGCTGAGTGATTTGTAATAAATATGTGGCTTTAATGAAGGGGAAAAAGTCATAACATGGCTGTGACTCTCAGAGGAAATGCGTTTGATTGCGTCTCTGAGGAAGAGCAGGATGGAGAGAAACGGGGTGAGCTACCCTTCCAATGGATGACGGTTTTAAGAGGCAACTGGGAAAAGATGTTAAGATACAGATGGCGGAAAAAAGGGGGATGAATAACACAGCCGATAGCAGGAAAGAGCGCACTGCAGCCAGGCTAACAGAGGGTGGGGCCACTCTATAGCGGCAGCCCGGGATTGGCTGCACTCCTGGGGGGTGTGGTCAAACTGTAAAGGCTGAAGAGTCAGCAGCCAATAGAAAGGTCTGAATCGCCATGGTAGCGAGGTCGGCGTGGGCACATTCTGCTTCTGCTACTCAGATCCAGCAAATGCGACACATAGCTCACTTCACATTCCTAAATTATACATTTATTTATTTGACATATTTTATAATACTCATTTTCCACAGACAAGCACATAGCTAGAAATTCTGTACCCCATGAAATGTAACAATGAGCCCCGCACTCTATTTTTCATATAATTTTATGCATGCAAGGGTCCTATAAAATTCTGGAGCTAATTACTTTCATATATAAAAAATGTGTTCACTTAAGTGTTCACTTCGGAACACTATTGACTAGACGTCACAGCATGTTAAACCTCCCAGTCTCCATCCTGCGAAATGCTTAATTTTTCCCGTAGCTATCAGGCTCAGCTGCGTGGGGCTGACCAATCCTGTATAATATCTCCTCTGAGCCTCCCCCCGAAAAGTCTACCTGCGCCGGCAGGCCAAAGCATAGGTGGCCGTGTGACAGAAGATGGCCCGCCCAGGTCTGTCACCATTATGGCTGCTGCTACCAAGCCTCTCGCACCACTGTGGCTCCAGAAATGAGTGCGAAGTTATTACCACCGTATTGCCCTTTAATGCTAATTCGGCCTAAACGCGCGAGACACATCAGAAACGTCGGCTGCCGTGGCGACGCCGGCGGGCAAGCAGGTTCTGGGGCACCATGACAGCGTTTAGGTTGACAGGAAATGATGTGATTCTTGTCATCCACCAATCAAAACGTACCCCAGATGTGTGAAAATGCTAAGAGATTCTTCACTTTGATGTAAGTGCCCACTCAGGTTCTCGCCCGCTCAGGTTCTCGCCATCAAGTCACCGAAATCCCAGCACATCACATCAAGATTCTCAGGTGAGCTTTTATCCCATTTCAAACATTCCCTTTGATGGGAGCGTAAACAGGATCCCCGATTTGTAGTCAACAGCATTTGCGGTCCATTCACGCTGCCGGAGGGCAGGCCCTGTCGTAATACGTTTGATTTCTTACTCACCTGTCATTTGATTATGCTCTTAAAACCCCCTCAGTTTTTTTTATCCTGGATATTCTATCCTTCATAAAAGTTTCATTTCCCAAATTCCCTATTAATTAATCAATCTACCTTCTTCAGACGTGACGGGATTACTTTACCTAAGATATGCCTAAGTGTGTGTTCCATAAGCACATAATGACATCTTACACCTCTGAAAACTGACAGCGTGTCACACTAATGGTGCCGTAATTATATAACAATCTGAAGAGCTACAGCAGCTGACTATCTATAAAGGCTGTTTGAGGCCAGGGAGAAGCACGCGATAAAAGTATGTACCGCAAGCTCTGGTCACATCTGCCCCGGGTAATAATTTGGAACTTTATGGTACTTTAGTCTGAGATCTGAGAAGCTGTCCAGGGATCTCATAGTTGTCATGCTATATAAGTCGGGACCAGTTTCTGCAGCTCTTTGAGGCTTTTGGACGAGTTCAAAGAATTTATGTCCCGTCACAGTAACCGCAAACTGTTTATCATGATCTCTTGATTTGGAGAGGATTACCCCAACGGCGAATTTATCGTAACATTATGACAGGATGCCGACCAGGCCTCTCTGCTTCCCCCTGCTGGTGAGAATACTGCGGAGGGTGCAAAAGTGTGCGGTAGGAACGGAAGGCTTCATTCGGGGCAGAAAGAAAGCGACGGTAAACCCTGCAAACCACCGGCTGCGGTCCACGGCGGGAGTAACATGTTTTTAGGGGTAACTCCCACACGAGTAAAGGTTTCGCACAACTTTGCGACAAAGTCTGTAAAGTTTTACTGCACAGGTGCCGCGGTACGGTAAGAAGCGCTGAGTGCAGCCTACCTGCTGCCGCTTTGTCCGGCCGGTTCGCCTTCTTCGGCTCCTTCTTAGCCGGTCTGAGGTTCACGTGGTCGTCAGCCCCCCGGTCCGGGGCGTCTGGGGGGGCCACGGGCTCCTCGGGGGTATGGTAATAGTGCTCCCGTGAGAGCAGCTCCTGCATGTAGTAGTCCTCATCCTCGAAGGGCTGGCCGTCCACAACCAGCAGCGCCAGCAGTCCCAGCAGGGAGAAGCCGAGGAGTGCACAGGGACTCCCCTTCTCTCCCAAGGGGGTCATCGCCACCAGGGGGGGGGGTGGTGAGGGGGCTTACAGGAGGTGCCGCTCCTGCATGCGGACTTCCTGACAAGCAGCCGGCCCGCCAGATGGCTCCGGGCTCGGGCCACTGGCTCCTCACCCAAAGGTGCTGCGCTGGATCCTCCCACTAAGCTCAGGAGATAAACACCTAAAAACCCCCCGATTCCTCAGGCGGCTCTCAGCTGCGCGCCACTGGAAGAAGAAAAGAAAAGAGTAAAGTGTGAAATTATAAGACAGCCTATTAAGGTCGAGTACAATTTCTGCGAAAGGGAATGAGCATACAGAGTTCTCTTGATGAACACGGAAATCCTTTACTTTGATTAGTAGGACGCAAAGAGCAAATTAAATTGCACACTCTGGGAAACAAAACATGAGCAAGGAAACAAGTAAATTCCTGCAAATGCTCTTCTGGGTGAGGATAAGAGTGTGGCGGGGTGACCTTGCTACGCAGAGCGCCGTGTCGTAGCAGAGTCTTTGTAACGGCTTACTGCGGTAACCAGCTGCCGTCCAATCAGGTGCCCATCACAGGGAGGACCTGGCAGACACTGGGACGGCCCGCTTAGGCCCCCGAGTGCCATCAGCTGCGTCGCATCCCTCCCCGAAACTCGCACGGGAAAACGGGGCAGGTGGCCCTGCGGATATGCTGTGCTGGTGCCGTCCCCTGACGCGGACGCTGTGTGTGCCTGCGTGGGGGGGGGCACAATGGATGAATGATCCATTCCGCGCTCTCTGAGAACAGAGCCGGGAAAGTAAACATGTGATGGACAATGTTATATTCCGCAGGATAACCTCACGCTCGAGCATTAATGAAATGTGAGGTCCACCTCACCAATTAGCGGCGAGCTGGATCAGGCCGTGGCGCCGGAACATTCTGTAGCCGCAGAACCCTCGCCTAATGATTCCGTGGGTATGTGGGGGGGGGGGGGGGGGCTTTTGAGGTGAGGCCCGTAATGCTCTCTCTCTGTCCCTCGGGAGCCCAAAAGCTCTCCCCCTTGTTTGTACTCGTCTTATCATCCTTAGCGGCCCGTAATCCCACGGTCCACATCCAGGCTAATGAGCGGGGAGAGCTCTCCCCAAAGCCTGCACCCAGCTCAGGGGGTCTCCGTCCTCGCAGAACGCTCTATTCGGCTACCGCCCCCCGCACACACACACACACACTCACACACAGACACAAGCAGGACGCCTGACAAATGAAGCCTCCCTTTCTCTTCTTAATTCCCCCGCCAGCTTGGGAGAGAATCGTCCATTTATTTACACATAGGCTAAATTGATTTCTCCCATCACCGAAATCTTACAGCTAATATATTTATTAGTACAGGTTACATTCATCTGATGATTTTGCCTGTTTCTACAGGAGAGTTTGCTCTGCGGGGAGCAGGTCAGGCGCCATGCCAACAGGGGCGGCAGCGGGTCCTGTTCCGGGAACCTGCAGCTCTTTTCCATCCGGCGCCTGGTTCTGTGACCCGCTGTGACCCGCACCCAGCTGCCACCCCCCGGCAAGGAGGGGCAGGGAATGTCATTAGCGGCTACCTCAGCGCCGGCGGTAATTAACCCTTCCTGCTGTCCTCCCCTTAGGCTCTTGGATCTGCACCATCCTTAATTTAAGGTACTGAACTTAAACTTAAACTTAAACTGTGCTCGGAAGGACACCCTAACCCTAACCCAGAGCTGTAGCTGTTTTGTCCCATTTTAACGCCACACATGATGCTGTCTTATACTGTCTCCTTAGACGCCCATGCTATGGTAAGAGGGGTAAGAAAGCAGCCTTAAAGCTGACCAGTAAGGGACGCGCAGCTAATGCCCGCAATGCAGCACTAACGTTTTTATAACTTTTTTTAGAGCTTCCTGCTTTTCCAGCTCCATGTTTATTGAGACAACAAACAAGATTTTTTTTTTACTCCAGCACGCCAGCCCATATGTCCCGTTTGGGCTGACTGGACGTTTCCTGCATAACAGAACCAGGTTCTTAAAGATGTAAATGAACGCCCGCGTGGCTCTTAGCTCTACATTTAGCTGTGAAAGAGACGTTAACGCGGCCGAGCATTAAAGATGAAAACGCGTAGCCTTGGGCGAGGCATCTCAGTGAAATGCTCAGCATACGGCCCACTCACAAGGTGGAGAGGAAAGTGCATAAACAGGGCGGCAGAGTATTAGACGGCATAATGGCCAGGGCCAAGTCACCAAAACCGGATGACAGAGAGAAGCTCTTTCTGTCTGCTCAGGGGAGGGGGCCCCCGCGGTTTGGCCTGCGGGTAAATTGGACGGGGCTCCTCTGTGAGGGGTCTACAGGGCTGCCCATGACTTGCCTCTGCAGTCCAAGTCCAGCTCTCTGGTGTGGGGGGGGTCTCAATGGATAATGGATAAACATATTTATATATATCTGAGGTCTTCAAACAGGAAGTGAGAGAAACAGTGTAGCAGAGTGTTTGTTTTTACCCTGCAATCGATACTATTTAAGCTCATGCGGTGTCTCCCGCTGTGGTGACTCTCCACCATTAAAAGCTTTCAGGTCATAATGTTTATTATTTCTCATTTGATCCTGGCCCGTTTGGGTCCGCAGTGTTCCTTACGGCATCAGGGTGGGTGGTGGGGGGGGTGTCAGAGTCGAAAGGCCGTACATGGACGACGGCGGGAATGACAGAAGAGCTTGCAGAATCTGCCTGACAGCGGTAAGTGGCCGCATCCGATGAGAATACGCACTCGCAGATCCCTGTCCAGCCAGAGATATTCCTCATTCTTTCCAGATTCCTGGGAAAATTTGAAGCAGGTGACTCACAGCCCCCCTGGGCCAAAATAAAGTTTGCCTCGGTGGCCCTTCCACAGGACTGACTGTGATACCTATTGGCTCTCGTACCATGGACCAGAATTACCCTCACCCAAAGCCCCCCCTGGCCCCCCTGCCCCCTACCATCCACAGGCCCCCTAGTTAGGCCTGTGACAGCACCACACTATCCTTTATCTCCAGTTAAATCACTTAACAAATCCTTCTGCATGTAACAAAAGGTGGTGGTGGTGGTGGGGGGGGGGGGGGTATCTGGCC
>JAODKL010000041.1:12364098-12383253 GCA_026780765.1 Petrocephalus schoutedeni
ACATGGGGACCCAGTGGGGCTCCAAATCACTGCCAGCTACCCACATCACGCCTCGATTCACCTTAGGAGACAGAAGCGGGAAGGTTTGCCAACACTGCTAAATTTCTTATCTCTTAAAATTCATTTTGAGAAACCTTTTAAATATTTGGGAAAGAACTTAAGAAGGCAACAATCAAAAGCTTTTAAATCCATGACAACATTGAGCGAGTGGACAAAAAGAACCAAGTGACAAGTTTGGTGAAACATCTAGTGTTGATATTTTCGCAGTAATACAATTTTCACCTAAATAAATGGCATTGAGTCTTGCCATTGAAAAGATGGCATGTCCAGGAAACATTCCTCTTTCCTCACATTTTAGTGTCTAGCCTCACTTTTGGACTTCTGTTCCACACCAATATTCCCTCTTGAACTAGGAGGATGGAAACTTTGCTGGCCTGAGGCTCAGACAAACTTCAACTCAGTGTGGGAGTTACCTATGATGATTTTGCGTTGATCGGGATCCCCGGTCTGGTTCCACCGCAGGTAGTCATGGATTTGGTACGCAGCCATGTCGAAGAGATCCAGGTAATCATCGACAGGGTAGCGTTCGTGGAATCCCTCGCTCAGACGGATGATCCCTGCAAGGTGCGGATGGGTCATTTAGATGTTCATTCATGTCCATTTACAGTTATAGGATCTTTCCTATTTTACAATGGTCGCGTGTCACAAGGCCAGGGCCGAAGCCTGCAAATCAACCCAAACAAGCCCTAAATGATTTATCTCAGATGCTGTAACAAGCATGCTCTCAGTTTGCGAACCAGGGCTAAGCTGCGGCTGTCTTAAGATCCCCGCAATGCCCCTGGCCTATAGTCTAGTTGAGTATATTGCTACTCAAGTGTTCACAAGGTGAAAAACGCTTCCCTACAAATTAGCATCTGAGGCAATGTGAGAAGGAAAGATACTTTTGCTTTGACTTCGATTCAGCAGCGTAAAACCAATCCGTGGGGGTGTTGGGGGGGGGGGGGGGGGGGGGGGGGGGGGGGGGGGGGGTCGTCTGGTGCCTGCAGCGATATGCCACGCATGGCTGAAGGCGCAATGACGGAGTGATGATTCCGAAAGCGGTAATCGCACACGGTCCATCAGATGCTAATGTGCCGTGATGCGGCCGTGACTGGGACTGCACGGTGGGTCTCGTCTGGATGGCGATGCTAAAAGACAGGAGCGAGTCTGCACTGCTGGCCTCTAAGACATCAGGGCTGTGAGTGCCTGGCTCAAGACGTTCAGAGGCACTTCAGTGGTGATGGAAGAAAGGGGATTGGGACCCACAGCAGGGGGGGTAAGACCTACACAGCGGGAGGCAGGAAGAGTCGATATACAGCATGTGATTGTAGGTAACAGCATCAGTCCCTTCATCACCTCAATTTAAAAGGTTTTTCAGGCCGTTAATGGGGAAACGTGCCACATGGACTGTGGACGCACAGCGCTGCATGAATGTGCAAACAGGCCAGCGAGAACATCGAGACTGGGGGAATTTCCAATGAAAGAGCCTGTCACGTCCCTTAGGAGAGGAGGCAGATGAAAGGAGATAAAAGAGACAGGAATCCCGAGCTGGAAGTTCAGTCCTGTGGGAGCAGGATTCCTCAGCAGCCATGAAAGGGAAGGCAGAAAACGGGCCTCTCACATGCATGCAGGCCAGGAAATAAACGCACGCTAAGCATAATTACCGCAGAACTATCCCTGAGTTTCTTTTAATTAAAGCCCCTATTTCTAACATTAATTAAAAATATATTATATACCCTATATACACCCTAATCACATTTCCTCCGGCTTACGGTTTGCTATAACTAACTTCACCATAACAGCTGGGATTCCTTCAGCTAAAAATTATAATTTTATTAACCTGCTGTCACAATAGTTTTCTTTTTATTGCTCAGGTCTTTGGAAATACAGGCTCCGGAGCTCCCACGACTCTGAAAAGGATCAGCAGTTACAGAAAACTGATGGATGGATGGATGATTTCATAAAGCTCTGCGTTGTTCTGTACCTTGTGCCACGCACATAGACAAATATGCGCTGTCCTGTGTTATCTGAGAGGCACTTTAATGCAACCAGGGGTTAAGTCTGAATATATGTTCAAGTCAGTGCTGATTCATCGCCAGGGAGCTGGATTCCCCTGACAACAAAGTCGGCCGAATCTGCCGTCCCTGGGAAGCAGCACGAATATTTATAATTTCCTGAAACACAACGAGACGGCCGTTCTATAAATAAAAAGTCTTACAGGCAAATAAACATGCCTGTTTAACGTCTGTAGTGACATTGATTAAGGAATTAATCCTGTAAGACGTCAGTCGATGCATGAACCTTGAGACCTGAACACTAGTTTCAAGTCACGTGTGCATCTGTATTCTATTTACAAGCATATTCTACAATTACACCCCATGTCTGTCACTTCCCCGGCATTTTTATATATCTGTACTGTTATATTCTGCTCTATTCGTCAAAGACATTGTAATGCATATATAAAAAAATGCATTTCTGAGATATCTGTTATTATTAATGGTCTGAGGAAGGTAACGTCAATGAAGGAAAACATTTGTATAAAATTAGCATACCTATAACCTTAAGAGCTTTACTGTGAACCATCTTCCGTTACATTCACCTGCTTTTATTGTTGTGGTCAAATCTTTGTTAAGGAAGTGAAGCTGGTTTCACACACAGAATAAATGTAGCAGAACTGGAGTGAGAGTGCAAATGGGTCTTATTAACCCCTATCCCGTGTTTGGGGTCAGTCTGACCCCAGAGCATCATTAAACGGTAGGGAAATTTCACATGGGGAAATTATCACGGGAAAAGGGTTAAAGCCGCCCACGCGCTCGAGTCCCTCTCAGTGCACTTTGACACCTACATGTGACGGGTAGACATTTTGAGTAATTATGCGCACTTCATGAAAAGTGTCTTGTCAGAGGCTCGGGGTTAGGGTTGATCCTGCCTTCCACAACCCCCCCCCCCCCTGGCCAAAGGGTGAGAACTCATCTGCATTCTGAACGGCACTCATATGAACAATTTCATTCAGCAAGATTATAAAAAGGATTATGGGGGAAATGATTATTGAACACTTACCAATGGCCTGGAGCAAACTCGTTTTAATGTCCCCTAACTACACCATTTGGAAATATGAACGTACAGAATCAAATTGCCATCATCTCTGCTGGTGATTATTGTTTCATTAATAATTAATTGTGTTACATTCATTCATTCTTTTAATTCTTTTTCGGAAAGATGAATATGGAATAAGGAAGGCGTGATGGGTCACTGGGAAGCATGTTTCCACCGATGATCTTGCCTCGATTTCTGTCCCCGCCTTGTATGTGTAAACTTTGCATTTTTCTCAATGTTACAGTGGGTTTACTCTGGGTATTCTCAGTGCTTCTCCTACTCCGAAACCAAGCTATGTGATGTGTCGGAGGGGAAGTGCAGGTTAGGAGACTGTGCCTGTCATCAGCAGGTCGCCAGGTCGAATCCCAGACTCTGCCCAGCAATTTCACCACTGGGCCCTTCCAGCAAGGCCCTTAACCCCCAACTGCTGCCAAATAAATAAAGTCTACATGTAAATCGATTGCCTATAGTGTATGTATGTGGCATCATGGGCCCTGTGATAGACAGATATGCTGTCCAGCGTGGTCCAGGCTTCCGGGATTGGGCCCCAGGCTCACCGTGATGTTGTACCGCATAAGTGCTGATCAAAAAGGCATGAATGGATATAACACAGAATCCTTTATAGTAATTTCAACCATGAGATACGGTCAAGTTCAAGAAACCAGGCAGAAGGTCTCATCCGCATTTTACAAACGTACAAAAGTTCAAATAAATGAATGATCTGTACTTACAATATGGTTTACCGCCTTTAAATCTGACCGCAAAGTTCATGCTACTTTTTGCAGTGTGCAAAGTATTTAAAATAAACACAAACAAAGTCACAAGACTTTGAAATCCAAAGGTTTCTTAATGCTGCAAGGTTGAAGCCATTGTGGCAAGCATGCCCTTTCAGGGGGACGCTTCTTTCTGGTTCCTGCTAATATCTGATCTCACTGCTGGCTGCTACTGCAGCATTAGGCTGCTGCCCTGCTGACAGATATGCTAGGTACAGGGTCCCTGTAGCTTTTCGCAGTTCTTTATTCTACTGCACTCTGCACTAGTACAGGCCAAACTCTATTCTCTCATTGACAAGAAATCGCTTTGCTGTGCGTCTAGAGTGCTGTCCCAACAAAGTGAATTAATAAATGGGGATCCGCTGTGCTGGAGAGCCTGTTACCCCTTGTCTGTATTCTGCTTACACTGGCCCCAGAGGGACAGTCTCTAAAGCTCCAACAACTTCCAAAGTCTGTGTTGTACCTTCCTTTTCGGCCACACACACCAGGGCCGGATATCAGGAGCATTCAGAAATGCTCAGTCCAAAAGGCATACTAATGTATAGAAAAAGACCCGTAACATTTTCTTTGAACAGGCACTCAAAGGAATAGATGTTAAAATGTTTCAGCAAGCTAAACAGGCATATAAAACTTTTATCAGACAGTTGCCCTTTTCACTTTCTGTACTGTTATGTTCTTTCTTGGAAATGAAGTGCTTGACTTCATTAAAAAGTATTTGGCTTTTTTTTTTTTTTTTAGAAACTTCTATCCTTAAAATGCACCAGATTTATCAATATTCAGCATCATGCCTTAGATCAGAGTGCCCTGAAAACAAAAAAATCATGTTTTAATGAATATGTATATTCAGATGGATTTAAGTTGCGAAAAAGAATCTGTCTGCTTACCGAAACGTTTCCTGGTCCACCAGTGTGGCTCTTTGAGCGTGGTGAACCGGACTTCGGGGTGCAGTCTCAGCCTGTCGTACAGGTCTGTCGTGCCACATTTGGGTTGCCCGATGATGTAGAAGTACGGCAGGCACCGCATCCGGTAGTGCTTGTCTCCGTGGTGATGCAAGTGTTCCCAGAAGGAGCGCCGCAGGTAGTCGAAAACGAGGCGAAAGCGCCTGGAGTAGTGGGCGTACAGGTTGGTCCCGTACCATGTGACATTGCCGGAGTGCTCCTCGTACCAGCATGGGTTCTTAACGTCGGGCAGGAATTTCCGGGGGACGACGGAAAACATCTGCGGTGTTAATGAGAGCGTACTGTCAAACTCATCGTGCACATCAAAATACGTCAAATCGGTACAATGTTTGTAAAATAATGTAAAATATCAATTGTCATCATAACATATATGGTGCATCTCAACAGGTTAGGCCTCTGTGCCCGACATCAGAAGGTCACTGGTTTGAATCCCATCCTCTGCAGAATAGCCACATCTCCACTGGGCCCTTGAGCAAGGCCCTTACCACCACCACCAAAATGCCCCGGGGGGATTTACATTATGTTATAATTATATTGAATGGCTTGCAGCCCGCACATCTCTGAGGCAGTATTTATGAAGATACATTCCTGTGTGAAGTAACTCGTCTTATAACTCGTATTATAATTATATCGGTGGAAACACCCCCACTCCATAGATTTTCCCCCTCAGGAGAGTTTGCCGACCAGGATGGGGGGGGGGGTTATGATTAAGAAGCAAATTTCAAGAGGGGTTTGGACTTTTACCACCTGGCTTTGTGACTGATTGATAATAAAAATTCTTTGGGGGGGGGGGGGGTTCCATGCCCGTAATTTTACTACGTGGCCGCATGCCTGAAAGCAGAACAAAGTGGGATGTGTAAAAACAAGCACTTCCATGCACCTCTGCAAATGGCAAACAGACTATCAATGCACACATCAATGTGCTGACAGCTATAATGTATAACTGTTTGACGGGGGGGGGGGGAATCATTATATGTATTTATCAGAGACCGAGGAAACACAGGTCATGAGGTAGAGGACACCTAGATCGGGATGCCAGTCCATAGCAGGGCATGCTCAGGCAGACGCCCACTGAAACACTACGGGAAATTTCGAGATGCCAAATCTGCCTAACTGCATGTTTTTGGATCCACAGGAGAAAACCGGAAATACAAGGGAAGATATGGGGAGTACCTGCATGATATAGGCAATAACTCGCAGACAGGAATAAAAGCCACAGTGGTACCTACCGAACCACGGCATAGACTAGTCTTATGAACATATATCTCCATCCTCTTTCTTCAGCCCTCCACTATGTTCCATATCTAGCTGTAACTATCTTCTGTCCTTGACCCAGTCTCTGCATCTGAAGCCAGCCTTCAGAGCAAGCGTTTGTTTTTGAGAAGAACATGGCCAGCACTGCCATCTGGGCGTAGCGATTCAGCCACATGACAGACGGCCAGGATTTTCGCACCGCCGTCCCGCGCAGAGGTGTGAAGGTGAGTCATTCTCGGCGTTTTTCCCGGGAGAGAGGGACCCGCAGGTCAGCAGAGAGTCCCGCTGACCTCTGATCAGCTAGAATGTAACGCATCTTTCTCTTAAAGCTGTGAGCTGACTTCCACGTATTTCACAAAATTCTGCAGTCGCATCAAAATCCTTAGAGTTTATTGCTCTCTGCTCATATGATTATGTCACAATTCAGTACCAGCTACACAAATTCATTATTATTATTATTATTATTATTATTATTATTATTATTATCAATAATAAACAAACAGGCAGGAGCTTCCAGTTTTTACATTTCATTATAATGTTGTCAAAGGCATAGTTATGAATTCAGGGACCCCTGACCAAATGTCACTATGGTTGGCACTTTCAATATGGAAAATACAGCCCCATGTTAGAATTTGTAGGATGTATTTTTCATATTCAGGGGACCCATGCAGTGCTGGGTCTCCTTGATCTGCCAGGGTGCCCACGCCCCTCCAACACCCCTGAATGTGGTATCCGAATTAAATCAATTTTCGGGTTTTTCTTCAGTGATGCTTTTGTAGCGCATTTAAAGAATTAAGACGCAGACTCGCTACTTACGTGCGGTTCACTCCGGATCAGATCCTTCAGGTCCGGAAGCTGTCTGGTACTGAAGTGCACTTTGGAAGTTATGGATTTCACCACGAGCTTGATGCCGGCATAGTCCTTAGATATGGAGATGTTAAACGGAAAAGGTCCCTGACTCACCAGGCTGGGAAAATGGTACGGGGATGGCGTCAGAAGGAGTCCCTTCCTGTCGCCCGAGAGGACGTAGGAGGCCATGATCAGGAAGGTCAGAGCAAGGCCGAAGACAAAGCTGTAGAGCTTCACCTTCCGGAAGCAGCCGAGGGAGAGCCACCGTCGATGAGGCTCCCTCCTCACCTCCATCACGGCGACCAGGCCTGCAGGGATATCGTCCACCTGCAACAGGACCGGCTTCCTCCTGTACTCTTTCACAGCCGGAGGAAGAAGACCGTACCTGCAGCTCGTCTGGGTCATGGCACCCGAGGCGAGATCTTTTTGGCAGCTCAGACACCGGGTACAAAGGCAGGGAGACGGCAGGTGTGTGGAAGAAGGTCACGACCTTCATCCATGCTGGGACCCCCTGGGAGCTTCTTAGCGTACGTGCGGAGACAGGTCCTCATTCTGGATGGGGTGGTTTTTCCTGTAATGAGGTGGACAGAAGGTGTTTTATTTAGCAACGTTTATGCATTTTGTAATTCAGAAAGAGTGACCCAAATCAAGCTCCTTTGACAAGTAGCATCACCCGCAACGTTTAAGTATGACAACTTCTTTCATACGGATAATTCTTGGTGATAACAGTGATGGGCAATAAATTCTCGAGGACCATGTCAATACCGCAGATCCATGCCGCCCGGCGGGGCAGCATGGTGGTGAAAGTACGGCTGGGCCAACGCTCAGAGCATTTCAGCCGCCGCGCAGTCCAAAATCACAAAACCCAAAGTTTTTCCAAAAGCTTTGAAGTGGAATCCCATTGCAGAGCAGTCAAATCCTCTTAGGCACAGAAGGAAATTGGTATGTCCAACAGAAACTGCAGAAGAAATGTCTTCTGTCTCCTTTCTTTGAAGTGACAACAAATGTTGAAGGAATTGTTAGAAGTGCTGGACGAGTTACTTCACACAGGAATGTATCTTCATAAATACTGCCTCAGAGATGTGCGGGCTGCAAGCCATTCAAGTTAAGGCCATAAGCTAATTCTAAGGAAGCAATCATATAAAATACCACTTTTAGTACCTGGAATAATTAGCCTGCCACAGAACAAATCCTTCAATTGCAATGAGAATACCTCGTTTTGTCAAAAAACTCTTCATTTGATGGGGAACATTTGAGTTCAGCTTGAACAGATGTTGTTCTCAAAATACAAAATCAAATACTTTTCTTCCTACTCCAAAGCCACAAACCATGAAACACGGCGCGACTGAAAGCAAGTTCTGGTTAAACTGTATGTAGAATGGGGTAGGTGTATATTTAAAATTCATCAAACAAAGTGACGTGGCTATGTGTGATCAGCAGAAGAGTTTTGAACCTGGTGGATGCGTCTGCCAGGTTTGTAATGCCTGCTTTCCGGCCAGCCAAGAAAATAGAAGGCAGCGTAGTTTCTCCACGGTGCCACACACACACTTTCTTCATTTCCATACACAAGAATTAGAAGAGAGCAACCAAAGAGCAGCCAAACCGCTATCAGACTCCCTGTCCGCCTTCAGGGTCAAGCAGTGTCAGGGTCAGTGCCTGTCCGACCCTGCCCTTTGTTTGCCCTTTATTTCTCCTGCCCTTCAGCCTAGTGTACCCAAGTTCCTAGTGTGTTTCCCTTAGTCCCTTCCTGTTATGCCCTTGTTCTTTAAGCTGTCGCATCGCTCAGCAGGTTGATTGTGCGGTTGTGTTGTATCTTGAGTCATGGGTCCAAGGCTGGCCATTAGCCAACCTCATCTGTTACTGTTTGTGTATTTATTGTTTTGGTTTCCTAGTGTTTGGTTTTTCCCATTTTGAGTTTCTTGATTCTAAGTTTACCCTTCCTGTGTTGTGTTTACCTTCCTCTGTTCCATTTTATTATCCTAGTGTATTGGTTAGTGTTCCCTAGTTCTGTGAGTTTATTTGTTCCACCTGTCGCTTGTGGTCCTGTGCCCTCCCCGTTGCACCTGTTCCTGGTTGTGCCTTGTGTTACAGTGCATTTAAGTGCCTGTCTATGTTCTGGGGCCTGTACTACGAAGGGGGTTTAAGCAAATCAGATTTAACCAGGAGTTAATTTGCAAACGCGGGGTTGACAAAATCAGATTGTCTGAATCGGTGCTAATCAGTACTACGAAGCCAGTTAAGAAGTTGATATGTTGAATCGGTGTTAACTTAGAGTTTGTGCGCCTTCACGTGAATGGAGCACGATCAGCAGCACAAGTCACAGTTTGACTGATGGCGCAATCTACATACTGTATTTCACGGAGGAAGACTGCATGCTAATTATGCATGTTCATATAACATTTAATAGAAGTTGAGCCACTGTTTAACAAACAAATGATTTACAACAGAACAAAATGGAAGCATATGTGTAGTGAGAAAACGATTAGGTCGGAGCAGGTTAGAGACGCAGCGTAAATTGCCATGGCAACATGCCTCGAGTAAAATCTAACCACTTTTCGTAGTACAGGTTAATTGCGAAGTTACACCACACTTCATCAAGTCACTCACAAGCTTACAGCTATAAGCCAGTAACCCTACTTCGTAGTACAAGCCTCTGGTCTCTAGTTGGTCATTGTGTGTGAATTGCATGGTATGTGCTCTCTTTGGTTTTCCTCAGTTCCTGCTTCCTAGTTGTTTATTATTGTCTTAGTTTTCTTTATTAGTCAATCGGTGCTTTTCTTTCTGGATTTAGTTGTGACCCCTCGCGGTCTGTTTCTTTGTAGTTTTCCCTGATTTTGACTCCAGCTGAAAGCTGATTGGCCCCCAGAGTGCCCCTCCCCTGTCACTCACCATTTCAAAACAAATCATTGGCAAATAATAAGGCTGGCTCGTCTGTGTGATTTATGGACCCTCTTACCCCCCCAGCTTAAAAAAAATCCTGGGATCGCCCCTGGAACATGGTATAGCACAGAGATGGCTTAATGAAGTATAGTCCATCTTAGGGGGTTAAAATTCTTTTTTTTTCTCCTGGCGACAGACTTAAACTCGACTGGTCACCCGATGCCGGTTCTTCATTAAGGTGCAGACTGCAGCACACCATTCCTGCAGGCCGTGTTACAATGTGGAGCGTGCGATAAGGAGGGAGGCTGAGCCCTCTGTCTGTGTAGCCGTCACCCCCGCTGGCGGACAGAAGGATGCAGGAGAGATCAGGTGTCCGGCAGGGGAGGATTAACTGATCAGAAAATGGCATTCCTCACTGACCAGATAAAGCCCGACCTATCCATCTGTGTTGAGAAAGCGCGAGTATTCTATGACACGAAAATGACAGCCTTTCTGTGTCTCCTGGCACTATTTTCCACTCTCTCTTCTGTTCTGGGCTCAAAAAACAAGAAGGCAGATTCACTTTTTTGCACATCATTTGATTTTATAAATGGAATATAAAGAATCTCCTTCCTCTCCAACAGCTGCCATAAAGCCGGTGTAATTTTTCCTTGCTGGGGTGGGTCGCGGTCAGGCGTCGACGGGAAGCAAGGCGGCCACATCACGAGCTCCTTATGGAATTCGGTTTACCCCCAGCCAGCTTCTGGATTCTGCTAAATGACAAGGCCGCATTCCTCACAATGATAATGGTCTCTGTAATGCACACTTTGGCCAGAGCGTGACTCTCCACCCAAACGCCAGTACGAACTGCAATGTGACCCCTACCATCCTCACCCAATCCTTTCTAAAACATAAACCATTCGATCTGACTTCCAGAACCTTCCACTAAACACACTTTCAATACAAAACTGTTTCCGAATAAAAACTGTTCTTGCATTGCGAAGCAATGAGATGACTGTGGCTTTTGTCTATTTTTTTTCTTTCACAATTGTGCTGTTTCCCAGAATGCTTTCAGAATTCCATCCAAACGCTGACCTCATAATGACATGTTTTCAACCCCAGTCTTGGTGGTAAACATTGTTTTGTAACTAAATGGTTTTTTAACTTTGTAAAATTATATTCTGACTATTGAGATAGCACAACTGGCTTATTCACCATTTAGAACAGGAAATCTGGGATACTTCTACAACAGTGACCAAAATCAGGTACTGACAACAAACACACTCTGTTTAAGTAAAGCACAATGTGACCTCTTTTACGGGATTATGTCAATGAGACAAACTCAGCTCCAGGGTCTAATTACTGCGATAAGCAGACAATGAGTTGGTCCCCATTGGGCTGTAGCCAACAACACAGTTAAGCCCCAACCTGGAGAGGAAGTGACATAGAGGGAGTGCTGATGGTCATAGACAAGCTTAAAATGTGGGCATAAACTGGAATTGGGCACTTTCATAGAGAGGTGGATAGTTCAGGTCCAGGAAGTAAAAATCCAGACCAAGATTTTTTTTTCAACCAACCATAACCGGTTGGCGGAAAGAGAATTTTGGTCTGGATTTTCACTTGACCTAAACTATCCACCTCTGCTGTCATATTTCACACTGCACCCATGAACCAGCCCTAATTGCTGCAGTGCTTGGCAGGGCTGGCCTGGCCATATGGCCATCCGGGCATTCTGCTGATGGGCCGATGGGTTTGAGGGCTGGCAAAATGTAACATGGGCACAATTGAACAGGCAGGTCCTCAGTCCAGCCCTGCAGCTTGGGTATACAGCAGACACCGCAGAGACGCCAATGACCAATGGCACTAATGTCACTCAAGACAGTGAAGACTCAAAGGCTGGATCACTTAGCACTGATGGTGTCATGAAGACAAAGAGACTGAGGACATCAGCTGCCGTGGTTACGCATCACATCCAGGAAGCTTTCTGTGCCAGCGTGTCCCGTCACCTTGTGTATCCTATATCAAACCAAAATGTCATACTCTAGAATAATCTGATATCAGTATCGCTGCCCTGCTTTCCAAGTCACATGACCTCAGTGAGACAGTCCATGAGAACCAGGCTAACTACTGTATGCATGTGATACAAATACTGAAAATATGTCACAGTTTGGGTGTGTAAGGACCTGCACATATAGTCTGTGATGCTTTGTGTCTATAAAATCAGTTTTTGCTCATATGCGATAGATAAGTATAGGAATGATATCCGAGGTGGTTTTTACCTGAATGTGTGCCTGGCATGCTTTTACGCTGTACATCACAGAGTAACACCCCTGGACCTGCCAGTCCATGGAAAAATATCCTCATACTCAGCTCACGTGACTTGTTTTGGAAATAGCAAGTGAACAAGGTTGCAAGAAGCACACTGGTGAAACTTCCAGTGTTGAACGTATAAGAAAAGACAAGCTGGATTTTATAATATGTTTTGACCATAATGATAAATGGTTTGGTTTGGTTTTAGGTGGTTTGTTCCGACCCTATTTTTCCATAAGCCCTTTTATGTTTAATACATAATCTTAAATAACAAGAGTTTTGTAACTTTTGTGGACATTTTAAAGCTTTCGGATTTTTCAGCCAAACAGCAATACGATGGAAACTTTGGTGCTTGGTAGTCACAGTAGATGTTTTTTTCATGTCATCCACATCATACCTTCAAAGACAAACAATATTTTGCTTTTCTTAAGGCTTTCAGTCTTAGCCAGAATCTTTGCACAAAGCCTTTTACACGTTTAAGGTTGTTTTTGAAAGAATTTGAGAGTATCGCTATTTCCTGTTCCTGCCCTGACTGTTTTCTGAAAATAAGTACACAGGGAGCAGTTATCGGGTTTATCGGGAGGCCGCTGAACCTGTTACGCAGCTCGGGCCAACATGTGAGAGGAGGAACGGACTGCTTTCCTGCCAGGCAGTCATTTTAACCTGGAGCAAGGCATTGTGGGACCTTTGGGACTGTCCTTTAAGGAAATACTAGGCAGGGGGTGGAGACCGTATGTGGAGGGGATGATAAAACTCATGTTGACAGCATTTTTCATATTGCTTATTGCTGATATGACAAATGGAAATGTCTGTTTTTAACAATCCCTTGAATTATTTAAAGAAAGACTGGTCTTTTTTTTTTTTTTATTTTATTTTAATCTTTCACAGTCACCGACTCTGTGTCGTCACAACTCGTGCCAGCTTCTTTTTTTATTATTTGTGTATGTAAAAGATTAAGCATTATTTACCCCTGCGGAGTAAGACAGATTAAAGGACACTTTGATGGCTGAAACGGAACAGAATTCCATGTGAGGTTTTGAGTCAAGTCGATAAGCCTGGGAAGCCACCTTCAGTGCTGCCAAAACTCCCAGTGGGAATAAAAAAAATAAATAAATCCTCCTAGATGTGTTGCTGTAGTGCTGTGCCACTCAGGTCTCCGGGAATGAACTGCTGGAGGATGCGCCATCAGCCATTAGGCAGAGAAACAACTAGTGAAAATAGTGCATTCACCACAGTAGTGCGAAAAAAGCGCCCACGTATTTCATTTATTTCCTAGAAGAGTTCATTAAAAAATGAAATTAATTTGCAAACCACTATCGGCAAACACAAACGGCTAGGGGCTCCCGTGCCAGCACCAGGAGAGGGGATGCCTGTGGCCAGCTTGACATCCCCAAGCCTGCCTAGCTATGGTCTCCAAAGACGCCCGGGACACGCCCACTCAGCCACCGAGACAGACCGTGAGAGGCAGGCCTGATGAGGGAGCCTGGGTCACAGATCTCCGTGGCAACCCTCTTGTGGGACCTCCAGGCAAATTGGAGGGTAAATGCATGTACCTGCGGATAAGGCATCACCCACATCATGTTCCGTCTCAGGGCTGGGCAGGAAGGGCCGGTGTGTGTGTGCGGGTTTTCGCTGCAACTCCCTAATTAGGTTACTAATTAGCGGGCTGACTGCCCAAAGAATCCTCACACCTGGGTTTGAACAGCTGATCTAAAGGTTATCTGGAAAACCTGCATACACACCAGCTCAGCCCTGCCCTACCTACTCACCCACACCACCGGCGCAGTGCTCACCTGTCACTATTCACCGAGCAGACACACCACTAACTAGTTATTTATACCTCCATAGGCACTGTATACTGTATAAAATCAGCATTTAGAGGAAAGAGAATCCACCCAAGAATACTTCATAAAAGCAAAACACTGCATTCCAGTAATTATCTGCCTGCATACCATTAATCCCTTTATTGCATCGCTGACATGTTTAGAATAACAAAGTAATTATCTGTTAAAATGTCAGCTGAGGAACATGGCTCCAGGTTCACACTTAATGCAACACGCCTTAAACGCACGTGTAATCACTAATTCAATTTGAATAACAGGTCGCGTAGTGGTTTAATATTTAAGGTTCCCGGTTGGAGTCGCGGGGAAGAACCCTGCAGCGAGGTACGAATGTTTAATTATACCCAATGTACTAAAGGGGTAAGGGAAAAAAAAATAATCAGTAAGTTCCTAGGGATGGAATCGTGCCTGGCTTACACGTGTGTTAATTTCTCGTTAATGCGCCATCAATCTCTTTTGACGTAGCGGAAGATCTGCTGGTCTGGCGAATACCCGGCCTGACCCGACCCGACCCGATTTTCAGTAAGACGAAACAAGCGGTTCAGTGAACCAGGAAAAAAGGTATAAGGGTGGAAAAAAAGCCTCTGACCTTGAGCGGGTACCGGGCCCCCGGCGGTGGGGGGGCGTCCCGTCACGGCGCCCACCCCCCCCCACGCCCGTGTGTCAGTGTCTCGAAGGTGAATCGGAGGAGGAAGGCGGTTTCAGCGTTTTCGAGACTGATCTTTTATTCATTATCGTAATTGCAGCGCAGACTCCCAGAGCCGTGGCCAATCTGCAGTGGGTAATGGCTCATAATGGTGTCATTAAAAAAGTGAGCAAAACAAAGTCTGAATATTAAATTTCTAACAATATGCAGCGTATACCTTACAGCTCTTGGAAACGTATGAATAGGCAATAAAATGTTGACGCTGCAAAAAAATATTTTAGGGTACTTTGGATTAGGCCCATATTAAGTTGAGTCAGTTTTTACCTAAAACTATAATTTATAATGGTGTTAATTAATATTCAGCGCCAGTAAAGCCTCACTCTTATCCACCAGCTTCCCAAACATCACAAAGCTGCCTGATAACAAACAACTGCATTCAAACAACGGCTTTGTCAATTAATAATTTATCATCTGACGCTATAAATATACCATTTTTCTTAGTGAGTTTTTTTTCTTTTCAGGAAGCAAATCTAAATAAAACTTTGTTTCCTCTGCCTTTTAGATCTCAGTGTGTCTCAGAGTCTTCCTGGACTCTTAACTGTAATTTTTTTTTATCTTAATATCTGAGTGCTGGTTTCCGCTGGCTAGTTGCTGTTGCCAGCTCTTCCCACCCGGAATCCATAAACCCCTCTTTGCCAGAAGCAGGTAGTGCTCACTAAATCAGTGCTGTTCCCACTAATAAATTGTGTATAAACTCACACTATAGGTTTTTGTTCTTGTTTTTTTTTGTCCCCAATACCGTTACGGCTAGCCTATTAAACCACCATGTTTTCTTCTTCCACAAATCCTCAGGAAATAATGAGCCTCGCCGCATTCCCGCTCACGTTCGCCTCTCTCTGTTGGGGAGGCCTCATTGTTATTCATTTGTTTCAGGGGCCGGACGTTTGCGGAGTTTAGGGTGAGCGGGGCGAGGGACGACAAACGCTTAACAGAAGAAAAGCTGATGGACCTTCACGCATCCACTGTGTGCAGTAGCGCTTGGCACGGGGGAAAAAAAACACAATCGCGCTGTCAGATGTAATTAGATTTAAAGTGCTGTCAAAACCAAATATCAGATTACTCTTGTGGCAGAAGAGCTTGCCTGCAATTTCTGTGGTTAAAACGACTCTGACGTTTTGAAACCAAATACCCCTCCCCCAAAAAACTCCCCGGCCACTAAAGACCACTTATTTGAGCCATCGAGCATGTGCTGCATAATTTACGTGAGGTGCTGAACTTTTAAGAGTGACAGCCGTTGTCACGAAACTGCAGATGCCTGTACTGGAGACTTATTACTGTAAAAGCTAGACGGCAGATTCTAAGAGCTACCAGATGGTATATAATGTGGGATATAAAGGTAAACAGGTGCTTGAAAATATCACAAACGGCACCTCAGACAGTTTTAAATGGATCAAGAACAGAAAAAAACAATCAATGGGGGAAAAAAACATATTCAAGTCAACTGGTGTAACTGGGTATTGTTTTCTGCTTAAATTAGTACAGAGACGACACTTCCTCTGCCATTTTCACAAAAATGTATGAGCATTTGACAATCTTCGCTGCTCCAGGGGCCTTGAGGGATTGTGGCGCGTCTATGGCAGGGGTGTCAGACTCCATTCCTGGAGGGCCGGTGCCCTGTGTAGTTTAGTTCTTTCCCTGATCCACCACAAATGACTGAGCTGAGGAGCTGTGTGGCGATTAGCACAAGGAGCTGCAAGCTGTTTGAATCAGGTGTGTTAAACGAGGGTAAACCCAAAAACGTGCAGGGCTCCGGCCCTCCAGGACTGGAGTTTGACACCCCTGGTCTACGGGTTACACAACTCAAAATCTCACAGAATGTAGTATATCACCTGGGTACCGTTTGCCTACTGACTCGTCCATACTGAGTATTCAGACATACTACTCACATCGCATACTATATTTCACCTGTTACGTAACGACCAAGTAAGCAATTCTGGACACACCCGTTGTGACCAACTAAAAATACCCACTAGAGTGTAACTGTATACATAATTCAGGGGAGATGATTCTCAGTGTAATTTTAGGCGACAGTTGATTCTTAAAGAGTAAACATGCTGCTTTTGCCCCCCACCCCTAACACTCCAACTACAGGGCGTCATCGCAAAGAGAAAACTGCAGTCCCAGGCCCGATCACTGCTGCCTGGTACCTTTTCAAAGACCCGGTATCAAAGAGACGCCTCATCTTCCCAAACAGAGGCTTTGATCTTCATCTTTTTTCTGTGGATAAAAAAAAAATCCTTTGGGTAACAGAACTATGTGTAACAGGGGACTGTCAAAGGACAGTTACCCTGCTAAGCCCGTGTCGCTTCATGGTAAAACTGCAGTAATGTCGCCACCGAAAAAGTCAAAAGTCGGTCACGGGGAATTCTGACGTCGCGCGGCCTTCCTACTCCTCATCCCCAGCATTTTCTTTTACCTCCAACTGCATTTTTCAATCTGCTTCCCCTCATTTATATTCACGGCTCAACGTTCTACCAGACTGGATCAAAGGTCCTTCAAAACAATCCTGACCGCATCTTACTCCTAGTGACATTCCGCAAATCGCTAGTGCGGTTTCCAGCCCTCGCTACCACGGGCAGGAGGACTTACTGCTGGTTTTGAGAAACCAAAAATGGCATGCGTGGCAACTCCGGCGGGCGGCTGGGGGTGCTGGTTCCGAATCCAATAAGATAACATGACACACTAATGTATTTGGAACCAAAGAGATGGTTCCTGCCAATAGACTGTGCCATATTATACACACTTTTTAATAAACTGGCCAGCTGTATAAACAGAGGTGGATGAAAGCTATCAAAGTTTCTTTGGACAAAGGGACAAGAATTTTAACAGTAACGGGGGTGGCTGTACATCAGGGTACAGATTAGTTACTGAATGGTAGCTGATTAATGCCTCTAGAAAGGACCTGCTTTTGGCCCCTTTAACAAAATACTCAATTGTTTCAACCAAAAAAACATTCCATCTAAGTGTGATACTTCTTACATTTTTTAAATCTGAGAGATTGCTGACACAGGTCTATAACAGGGGAGGAGTCCAGTAGAATGTGTTTTAATGAAGCCACACAGCACTGACAAGAATGCAGAGTTTGGAATTCATCACAAGTTGTCAGTGTGAAATGAAGTTTCACTGAATGAAATGATTTTAATATTCACCTGATTGTTAACCCCTTTTATCCCACCGGCTAACATGACCAACATGAAATGTAAAAATATCCATTATGTGTTAGGGAGGTCTAAGGAGTGAAATACATGCACTTATTTTGCAGGGAGAAATTTCCCCATGTGAAATTTGCCTACCGTTTAATGATGCTCTGGGGTCAGACTGACCCCAAACACGGGATAGGGGTTAACCAGGTTAATTCAGGGGTGGGCAATCTTATCCATACAGCTGACCTAAAGGTTATCCCAAAAGCCGGCATGCACACTGACCCTTTGCGGATAAGATCAGCTAACCCTGAACTACGGTCATGACTGTAGCATATTGGAAATGGATTATGAAAATACAGCTCACTACTGGATAGTCCATCCATCCATCCACCTTTAAGGCACTTATCCTGAGTAGGGCCACAGGGCTCCTGGACAGGACAGGATGTCAGTGTACCAGTGTATTTTAGCCAAAAACTTGTTTGAATCTTTCTAGAATCTACATACAACCCAAAAAAATGTCTTCCAGCAAGACTGTGACTCAAGGCACACATAAAGAAAAATGCATAAGGACCAACCTCTAAAATTACATTTTACAAATGTCATCTCAGCCTCTGAACTGCACTTAAAAGCTGTTTGAATTCGAAGAGGACAGCTCGCAAAGGATTCTGGGTAGCGGAAGGTCGTAATATCCTCTCCAACACCTCGTATAACTTTTCAGTAAAAAGTCATCATCCCTAAGAGGGCAGGCTAAGAAAAGTAGTTTGGAAAAAATAGTCTATCCATCCAGGGTCTGGCAGCATTAGGTACAGGTCACAGCCACCTTCTGAAATGTATGACAAGTGGATCCCTTTCAATGAGATCCCAGCATAACATAGCAGCTGTTTAAGTTTTTTATTTTCTTTCATATCTTTTTGTTTATCTTAGTCTAGATAACCCTTGATTTTGCAATGCTACTATTTCACAATGAAATGCAGCCCCACCTGAATATTGCATTCCTGGCAAAGTGGAAATAGTTTTCGAGGGGCAGGTGCTCAAATGGGGGGTGTGTGGTGTGGCTGGCTGGTACATTTGACTGGGGGGTAGGGGGTCTCCCCAGGTAAATTTGTCTGGTCGGGGGGGGGTATAATTTGGGTACTCATCGGTCATTGAGAATTCGCAACTGGAAAAGGGGCGCACTTTCAATCAGTTGTGCTAATGGGCCAGATGCTCAGACGCCCCACTCATAAACGTGTCTGCTGCAGTCGCTCAGAGACGGACCTCGAAATACTCCTGTCCCGGTCTCACCATCCGCTTTGGTGACGGGCTTGAAACGCTCAAACCTCCCAC
>JAODKL010000041.1:12383305-12397889 GCA_026780765.1 Petrocephalus schoutedeni
CCCCCGCCCCCCTTAAGTGGCTGAATCGGAGGAAATGCACCCCTCCCTTAATCTGCTGACTGGCTCGATACCCACCCAGGCTAACAAACGCGGTGGATAATTACTCCACTGCCACTGTTTACAGTCTCCAGAAGAACGTCCCGGAACATAGTGTTCTGCTGCTGGATCGGGCCCAAAGAGGCCTATTTACATCCAGGGATTAATTAATGGGGGGGAAAAAGAGAAGGGGAAACAACTCTGACAAGTGCATGAAAGAATTTTGGCTTTAATGTTTTTCGTTTTGTGGGAGTGATTTATTTAAAGCACACTGCTGTTTCTGTCCTTTTTTTTATTTTGTCCTCTCGCAGTTCTGAGTAGAAGTGTAGGCTTAAACAGATACTGGCACATGCCTGTGAAATATTTTTCATCCTGATTTTTCCAAAGCAATAACTTTTGAAGGGCAAGAGATCGAGTGCGGGAACGAGCTGATACCCAGAATCCCCGTCCACAAACGGCCAAATGCAGGTGGAGGCAAATGGAAGGAAACAAATATGTAATATGCAAATATACATATACAAATATAAGCTGTGATCCAAATTCAGAGTCCCAACACATGCAGAAATTCCTGAAGGCGATACGGGCAGTACAGGGCAAATCAGAGGACCTGGAGGACAAAAACTGGGAAAACCAGCTGGAGCCATACAGAGGATCCAGACAATGATACATGAAACCAGTACAGTGGGACATTTAATACTGTGGGAACTGACTGGGCGTGGCTGAACTGATGCTTGGCTTGATGCAGGCATGACATTTAATATAGATGCCGCAAAGCATCTGTAATCGATGACGTGAAATAATGTTACACACGCTAATGCTGTAAAACGCACCATCGATCAAAGAATGGACACGGTTTTGAGCATGCATCTATGTGACATTTTGCAATAAGATTTAAAATCGGTGTCCTCCAGCCTCAATAAATGACCCAGTGATGTTTCGAAGTATGCAGCACATTACGGGTCCATAGGCGACGGAAAGCAAACACTCCAGTGATTTGTTAACAATGGAAGACGGACGAATTTATAGTTGTTTTGAATTCTAAGATTCATTTCTGGGAGAGAATAAACAGCTGCCTTTACATTGTTTATGACTGTAAGAAGATATGAAAACATCTCTGGTAACACAATTCCAAATGAAAACGACGGGCAGGACGGACACCTACAAGGCCATGTTATCGTGCAGCTGGCAGCAGGGACAGTACGCCAGCGACGGCTTTCCCAACAAGTGAACCAAGATGGCGCCATACAGCATTGAGAAGCTCCTTTCCGGTTTGCCCACTCTAGGTATAACCCAGACATTGGCTGATTTTATGGTACACCCAAGCGGACCTGTGATGGGCTGTAGCTAACTGAAATCGGGATGTAACGGGCTGTTAGCAATTCTGTTTAGCCGCAGCCAACTTTCTGCTAGCAGCCGCTAAACGGCACTGAGCAGGTAGAACAGTTAAATGGGGGGGGTAGCAGGAATTTAGAATGTCTGCCCCAGGTGTTTTGTTTGGGGTGTGAAACTTCCTTCCTTTATACCAAAGTCGGCGTCTGATTCGAGCCATCAAGTTTAATCCAGCTAATGCTTCGGAAATTATTGGAGGCAAGAACCTTCGCGGAGCCAAGGAAAAAAGGAACGGCTTGTGTTTACAGCCAAGAAGGGAAGCTGACAGCAAAATCAAACGCAAATTAATAGGTAAACCCCACTCTGAAAATTTGTATTTGCCTGCTAATAATCTTCTTTTGGACGTCTGGAATAAGCGCTCACTCCAAAAGCAGCCTTTGGATTGCAGAATGCGACAGTCGCTCTATTGAGAATAAATCACCATAATTCACCCTTTCTTTTGCAGCCGAGAGAGTAGATGGTTCCAGGGGCAATTTAATCACCACTGAATCTGCTGGGCCAAGTCATAACAAATGGAGGTTCAGCCAGTGACTATGACAGCGCAGGCACATCCATCTTCTCCATTTAAAGCCCGCATATCTCCGGCTCTCCATGAGTTGCGCGGGTTTACGAACGACATACAAATAACTCCGGACGTGACGGGCAATCCTTAAGCGATGTTGCACAGAGTTAGGTCACAGCCTGTCGGGAGAACAGCACACAGCCCCACAAACCTGGGGACTTTCTGAGGAGAGGGCCGCAGAATCGACCTCTTTTTTAGGTGCTCATGGACAGTGGGAAATTTTTCACCGGTCTGATTTTCTGCATGAAAAGACCATCGGCTGATTATTAGATACAACAGAAACTCAATGAACCAATAACACAAATTTGCATGCTATCAGTTTTCTTTTAAAAGCGACAAATACCCACTGGGCACCCAGAAATGTATAAATGTACATTCACACACGACTGGCTACACCACCTACACCAGCAGTGGCTCCTGCTAAATGCCTCTTGCAGATATTGATCAATGACCTCAACCCCCCACGCAGAACTGCTTTGACTCTCGACTTTCGTGAGATTACCAGCTCATTTCAGGTCTTGCTACGGCAGGTGTGGACTTTAAATGGATCTATCCAAAACTTCAACTTTAGAGACCTGCTACTGGCTCATTGTTTCGCTTGAATTTAAAGTTCCATCTATTCTATAGGTTTCTTTGTGAGTTCCGAGGATTCATTATATGTTGGTCTTACGAAGAATGTGGCAGGATGGAAACTTATTCCAATAATTATATAGTAATTAGTCCAATAATTCACTGCTCATCCGAAAATGTGAGTCTGCCTGTGGCTTCCTGGAGCTCTGGACCCATAGAAATAACTTTGTAACCCATTCCAGAATGATCCAAGGAGCATCAGAAAACTTTTTTCAAGAGGGTCTTGAAGTTATTCTGTCTCTAGAACCGTTATGCTGACAACTTTACACCAAATCAATTTAAATCAGTGAAATTTATATTGGACAGAGCTGATGGTATTTAAACCGCTAATTCAAAACAGACAGCTGCTTAGGGTGAGTTAATTGGTGAGGCATTAACTTTTTCCACAGCTGAAGATTGTACGTTTCCTAAATCGAAGTCTGAAGAGTTCCCCCCCTCCTAGAATTCCTCTATACGGTATACTCCTACAACCAGAAAAAGGTCTGAGATATTCGGATTAAAGTGAAAGATGTGGCAAGATGCAGAATACCAGGCAGGGGTAAATTCAGAGCTTTGCTCGCAAAAAGACACTCGGGGAAAGTCAGGAGGGACAAATAAATCCTAAAACCGCAGGGATACAAACATGGCGCAAGCTTTAATGAACCGCTGCCCCGTAAGCTGAGTGGAATGCAGTTCCAGACAGACAAACTTACAGGAAAGTGATAAAAAGTCATTTTCTGTGGAATTCCCAGATGAAGCCTAACTGTGCATACAGGATTTTATCTTTGAATATTAACACACAGAAGGACACTGTGGGGTTACAGTTCGGTGGAAAAACAGAGAACTCGTGGCAAATTAAACCATATTTCTCTTCCCATTACTTTCCAGACATTAAAACTTGTCCATCTTTGGAGACACTGGCTGTTGAACACGATCAGAGCAGAAACCCGCCACATACAGAAAGTCTTCTCGGATCCAACAGACAAGTAGTGAGGAAGTTTACTAATAGAATAATAATCTTTATGTTCTTGTTAATTTGGTAATAAATGGCAAGACTGCCAAGTGACATTTTAAAAACATATATTTGTTGTTTAAGCTTAAGTTTATTCCACTCCAGAATTCCTCTGATGAAAAAGATATTTATAAATATTTGTTTAACAGCGTAATAATAATCTTTATGTACTTGTTAATTTGGTAACAAATGATAAGTCTGTCAAATGTCTTAAAAACATATAGCTTTCTTTCACTCCAAAATTCCGCAATAATGAAAGAGATGTTTTATAAATATTTGAATAGCATATAAATACTGTTGAACCATGGAGGAGTTAATTTTGCCAATGAAAGGAACATAAATACAGCCAGAAGCTGATTGTAATTTGTCACACTTATTTTTGAACCCTCCCTCCTCTCAGCAAATTAACGACCCTCTCCGGTGATTAAAAGTGCTTTGCCGTTAATAAAACAATGCTTTCAGTCTGCTCCTCTTCATCTTTTTGTTGTGGAACCAATCCGTAGGAAACGAAAGAAAGCTGGGAACAAAAATAAAAAAGAGAAATGACAAGCAGTTGATTTCTACACGCTCTGTAAAAAAGACCAAGGAGCCAGGCCTTTCACAGGCAGCCAAACCCAGCAAAATCACCTCTCCGGTTTGGCATCCCGTCCTCACTGCTTTGCCACCTCGCTGCGCGGCCCTGAGCCCCCACGGACGGCACCCTGCTGGGGTTGGCGGTGACGCTCGATTGCCTGACCGGCAGAGCAAAGTCAGACGCTTCTTCAGGTTTTATCGCAAGGAGTTCGCAGAAGCTCCGTCCCTCTACTCGACGGCGGCCTGTAGATTCATCTCCTTAGACAAGTCACACTATATGGCCTGAAGAACGAGGACACCAGCTTGTCTAACATCTCATTTCAAAACCAAGGGTATTAATATAAAATTGGTCAGCCCACTGTTGCTATAATAGCCTCTGCTCTTCGGGGAAGATGCCGGAACTTGGCTGGTGGGACTTGCCGCCATTCAGCTTGGGCATCGGTGCCGGGTGACCAGCTCCCTCCCTGTCGGCTTACGTGGCCGCCCACCTCGCAGCTGAGCTCCCAGACGCTTTGACCTTCACGCCACTTGAGGCTGACCAGGGCAGCTCTAGCAGGGCAGACGTGGCAAAGTGATTTGTTGGAAAGATGGCGTCCCGTGATGGCGTCCTGTGATGGTTCCAAGCGGAAAGTCTCCTGGTCAACCTCCCATTCTGCTGCTGATGTTTTCTGCGGGAGATTGTGTGACCGTGTGCTTAAATTTACAGCTGTGTCAGCAAAGAGAGTGACTTAATTAGGCAAATCCTCTGATTAATTGGGGTGTCCACAAGCTTTTGCCCATATAATCTTTCTATCCCTTTGATGCAGGTCTGACTGGTTACTGAGCAAGTTTTGTAAATTTATTTATGGTTATTTAATCCTCAAAGTACTTTATGCTACTGGAAACTCCCCTTAATAGCCCCACTGTATGGACCTAATTACCCACCTCAAAACACACTGTCCGTTAGGGGCAATAACCATTAGCTTCATGAGCAGAGGCAACTCGGAGAACAAGAGCTGCTGTTAATTGTTTTAGGTCTAAGCCGTCCTGTCAGGTTTCATTTGATCTTCCCAGTTACTCTCCAATTCGGCTCTGAAAAGCAGGACATGTTTCTTTGCAGTCGCGTGCCAATAGAGCACTGGACCAGATTAATGTTGCTTTTCTGCGCCTTGGCGTTTCAGGATACCCCGCTTAACTAGATTAAATAAAAGTTAGGGTTAGTTCTCTCTCAAGACAGACGTTTTCCAGGCAATCTTTGATGCCTTAAAAAAAACACACACACACTACAGATGAAGAAAAATATAAAGGTAGCTCAAAGCAGAGCGCTCAGTTGTGGAAACTTCTGGCACATTTGTGGTCAATTAATGGGATTTAGAACTGTCAAGTGCTCTGAAGGGGAGATGGATCCAGGCATACAAAGTAGGAAAGGGGCAGAAGATAGTGGTCTAAAAGAAAAAAATAAAAACCATGAATGTCTCTGGGTGACAGCTTAACTACAGAATGAACTTAACTACAGAATAACTACAGAATTCACTCAGGCCGTTTGAGCCTGTGATGTAAAGCGGAATACGTGACATCCGATAACCGGCGCGTGCGTGTCGCATAAGTCGCTGGAAAGTTCTAGAAGGCGAGTCGAAATGGAGCAGTCTGTGGAAATCCCCTAGCCGAGGGCTTCTCTGAAGCTCGCCGTTTCTCAGGAAATGGTGAAAGAACACAGCAGTGAGGCTCAGGTGATGACTAACTAGCCATCCGGAGGGGATGTTTGCTAAGGGTAGGAACACCCTAAAAACTGAAGGGATTTATAGGATATGCAAATGTGACAAAGGAGGAAAAAGGGGCAAAACACTTTGGTTGACACGGTAATTACGAGAACGTAACCAGGAGCTCCAGTCCTGTTGAGAGAGACACATAAAAATCACAGTTTACAGAGTAATTACTGTGTCTTTACTTTTTAGTCACTACAATTTCCTTCCTACTAATTACATGCATCCGATTTAACAGCCTAGTGAGAGGATATCAAGATGGTATATGTGAGAAGTACCCTACTTCCACAGAGAATAAATAAGGTACCTCTAATCTGTTTGTAATTTTGAAAATTGTGGGGGGGGGGAAACAATTTCTTCTCCATGTATCGTATCGCTGTGGATTTCAACTGGATTATTGCCTCACTCTGAGCTGGGAGAACTTTAGGACCTTGAAGGGAGACCCCACCTTCAGAGTCCTTCCGCTTGGTCCCATGCTGCCCAATCAACGGGGCAGGCAGGTGGAGACGGGCAAGCGGCCAGGGAGCCGGGACCTCAGCACACAAGGTGGCCCACAGCTGGCATCACGCGTTCACTCCATCTCCAACACCCATGTTCCACCCGCAGTCGCGGTCCAGCTCGGTTCCGCGACATGTGCACTGTTCCGGCGGGCCCGAAAAAAAATGTTTTTTTGACAGTCACAGTGGTTTCTATGTGTTTACATATTCATGCATTTTCCATTCCAACTTAGGGTCCCAGTAGCTTGCTGTGTCCATGTGAGACACGTGTGTGGAACAGATAGCGGAAATTAACCAGAATGTATATATACAAATCCACAGAGCATTAACTTTCTGTTACCAGTCCCCTCCATTTCTGAAGCAGCCAGTTTCCACGTAGCGTGACTCCATTCCACGGCCATAAGGAAAATTGCACTTTACGGTTTGGGCTTCCAGGAAACGATGCTTGCTGAGCTTTGGAGAATGAAATTTTGGGGTGGGGGGGTTGGAATTGGCAGCAGCTGACTAGACAAAGGTACCGACGTGAAGACTCCCTAACACACACGCGCACACCTGAAAGTGTGGACACAAAGACGGCCAGCAGAAGGTGTGTCTAGCAACCATTTCTCCATTATCCGGTTGACGTCAAAGAGCAACAGGAGCAATGCAGATGTTCTCCTCGATCATCTGCATCAGAAAAGCCTCCAGAGAAATCTCATCAGCATATGTCACATCATTTTCTAATACACCATACTGCTTGGTAATTTAGTTAAATATTGAGTCCCCTGTTTGTGTACAGTGTATAGCAGTGTATAGCAGTGTAGCATATTTTTAAATACATTGCTGTTTTTGTGTTCTGAGCCCTGCATTAGTGGAAGACACATTTGCCCGAGGTCCTCTCTGACAGCAAACTAAGCTTGGCACGCGTAGCTTCTCTACACACGGCACAAATCTTATCAAAGGTCCCGTATAATGGCAGATGGAAATGATACTGCAGAGATAAGCCACGGTGACGGATGGCCCAGCCCCCGGAGAGCGTATCTATCGATTCTTCTTTCCATGCTGAGAAGCGGCACCTCAGGATCGGGACGGCCCGGCCGGGTCCGTTTGGCCCAGCCCATGGTCTACCGGCTGCCAGCTAAAACGCAGCCTGACAGGCGCCCTGGCAGTGCCAACGGTGCCACGAGAAAGGCCAAAGGGCCATCAGTTACGGAGCTGACTCCTTGTAGCGTGTTTCAAGAATTGGGGACACTGGGTACGAAGGCAAGGAAAATGAAGCAAGTCTTCTTCGGGAAGATGCGGTAAATTGCAGATCCGATTCACACTGCGTCAAGCAAGTCTACGACAGGCATTGGGGGAAATCAATAAAGTCCACATCACGCTGAGAGCTCCAGCACGGTGCACCGAAATAGGTCGTGAAGATGTCGAAGTGAAAGCCAGGAATCTCAAAGGGTCACTGGAAGTTACGGGTTGGGCAAGAGACTCTGACTCATGGACAGTGTCTCTATGCGTGGGGGCATTTTACTAGTGGGGGTGAGGACTGCTTGAGGATAGGCCTGAGTGATCGCCAAGCCTGCAGGTTGCAAAACACAAGGCTGGCCCTGGACAGGACCTTGGCAGCCAACTACACCCCCCCCCCCCCCCCCCCCCCCCCCCCCCCCCCCCCCCCCCCCCCCCCCCCACCGTCACCCCACCCCCTCCCTCCCAAGGCCATTCCGAGGAAAAGCAGGCCACGCAGTGTTTACTGGAAAGGCAGACTTGGGGCAGTGCAGCGAGTTTGGCAGCCCGTTCTAGCATAATGGGGCGGTAACAGAGTGGCCTTAAGTGCTTCTGCATCGGAAAACCAATGTTACTACTCAATTTCTCAAATGATTTTTAGAGGTCAGGCAGAAACTAATTGGGAACAACAGAACAAGCACATCACTGGAAACAAAACGGGACCCTCCCCAACCATACATGTCGCTATTTTCATGCCGTGGTGTGGATCACAATGAGCAGCCACACAAGTGCTGCTTTCTTCCCTTAGCTCGGCTTTTAGGCCACTTCCGAATGCAAAAAAAAATGACTTTAAGTACAACCTGAAGCTCCTTTAATTATTAATGCCTCCACCTGGGAGGTGAAACTGATAGAGGTAAAGGACCCTTATCGAGAGGCTGTCTGTCAGGAGACGTCCGTAAGCGCGGAGCACAGACCTGTGAGCCCGGAGGGGACTCTGGCTGTTAATGGCCATTTACGGGTCAGCTTAAGAACCTGGCGCACTGCGTCATGTGATCCTCCTGCTGTTTTCCGCTTTCCTAACGAGACAGCCCTACAAACTAAAAACCAAAGCACTATGTTAGGAACTAAGACAATTTTACACTGCGCTCACTCGATGCACGCGAAAAACTATACGGTAATATTGGACTATGAAATGAGTACTGACAGCCCGACTTTCAAAGAAAAGTCTTAACCGTGACATCAATATTAAATATCAAATATTAATGCCTGCCACGGTTTCAACAAAAACGCATACAGCAGTCCCACAATGGTGTCCCGTGATGTGTCGCGTGATCGTGTCCCATGATGACGTCCCGTGATCGTATCCCGTGATGATGTCCCATGATGGCGTCCCATGATCGTGTCCTGTGATGACGTCCCGTGATGAAGTCTCGTGATGATGTCCCATGATGGCGTCCCATGATGATGTCCCATGATGGCGTCCCATGATCGTGTCCCGTGACGTTCCATGATCGTGTCCTGTGATGGCGTCCCGTGATCGTGTCCCGTGATGAAGTCTCGTGATGATGTCCCATGATCGTGTCCCGTGACGTCCCATGATCGTGTCCTGTGATGGCGTCCCGTGATCGTGTCCCGTGATGAAGTCCCGTGATGATGTCCCATGACCGTGTCCCGTGACCGTGTCCCATGATTGCATCCCGCGATTGTGTCCTGTGACGGCATCCCATGATGCTCTCCCGTACAACCACCCATTCTGCTGATAATGTTTGCTACAGGAAACTGCGTGGCTGTGTGCTTAATTAATGTGTGGCTTAAATACTTAATTTCGATAACTAATACTTTTGACTATATAGTGTATATTCATATATAATTGACAACAACATCAAGCATAGTAAACTGCTGCAAGAGATTTGCCGAGTTCTCTGCTCCTGGCCAGCAGTGTGCAGCGTTTTTCATACTCCGTGGTCCAGTTTGCTTCTATGGAAATTTCTGGAAGGGCATCCCTTTGCAAAGGTGAACAGAACCGCTGGACAGATCTCCCTTAGCCCCTGCTCCTTCGGAACCAGTAACACTAAAAAAAGGACTCCCTTCAAAAAAAAAAAAAAACAAATGACCATGCCAAGGTGCCCGCTCTCACAGTCCAGCCTTTGCGTCTCCCGCAGCTGACGAGTATTAAAGTAAGCAGCCGCACGAGGAGGAAAAATGAATTAATGCTGATGCCGTCTGAATGACGCAGGAAGCGAATGCGAAAAGATCAATACCAGATGGAAAGCGTAAAATGGCAAATTGTCATTTAGAAATCCATCTTGCTGCTCTGCCCTCCACACTCAGAAAGGTGCTCTATAATGCATCTCAGGCCACATTGTTTTGCTGCATGATCTAGCGTATAGTCATTTATTTTCCAAAAGTGTCCCACTTTATTATGACTAGCAGATGCGGAGGATGCGATGGGGGGGGGGGGGGGGGTAGCAGGCGTTGAGTCGGGGAGGATGCCTTCTGAATTTCATTGACCCCCTAAACCTTATAAAGGAATGAGGAAGCGGGTGTGCTTTGAGTTTTGGGGGCAGTCCTTATGAGCCACACCCGATTGGCTAAGCCCATGCCCTGGATATGACCTCTATGGTGTCCGTCTGCCTGTTTCTGAGGGGCTAAGACCAGGAGGAGGCCTCCGCTGTCATGTCACCCATTTCCTGACAGCACCAAGCATTACTAGGAGTTCTGCTAATTAAGCAGACGGGTTTAAACCAAACGAGAACCGATGCACTGAGGACGTAAAACGCGGGGCCGGCGGGGACGTTGGTGAGAGGTTCAGATCGCGAATTCACCGCCTGTGCTTTTCAGTTTCGAGGCTTGTGGGCCCACGCTGTCCAACCAAGTACTTACCCCGAATATCCAACAGAATAACAAAAAAAAGCTCTGAAATAAATAAATTGTAAGCGGCTTTGGATAAAAGCATTATCTGAGCGAAGAGAAGCTGTGGTAAGGCGTGGAAAGCTCCCCACGTGAGGCCCAGTGGGGGGAAGAGGCTGCATGTGGCGGGCATAAATCGGAGCCATTATCCAGTGATTCTGCTGCATAATTATTTTAACCTTTCACTGAATCTCCTCTGTCTCCCATCCTTCCAGATGTTGGGGAGAGACAACGTGTCGTTCTGTGGGGCCAGTTTTCAACACAAGTACACAGTAATGTCTGTCAGAAGCAGCCTTAATAAAACACAGATAGCCGGACAGCATGTGGGGTCAAAGGAACTCTCGCGTCGGCCCATACGCAGATTAAGCAAGCAGCATTCGCAGCAAGCCAAGAAAGGTCAGCCTTGACCCCGCTTCAGTACCTCTGGCATGGTCATGCAAGGTGGAAATGCTTCACGAACACACATTCTGAGGAGGAATCCCGCACTGCAAGACCTTCAGAGCATAAAAACACGGTCAATTCAGGTCCAGCATGATGGTCACCGGTTCATAATGCTGGGTTCTGACATTTTGCATTTTCATTTTCCGTGTCTTGTTGCAAATGTCCACACTTCGTCACACTTCAAAAAAAAAAACCCAAAATACTTTCTAAGAAAATTCACATATGTCCCTAGATAACATGTAAAATGTATTACCAGTCCAAGTCACATATTCAGCCTGGGATATTGATGTAAAATCCCTCAGTGAACTTCGTCTGCCTTGTTTGTCCCTTACGATAATATTTCTCATTGAAACTAAATGTAAGGTTGCTTCTACCATGTTGCCTTCCGGTTCTTATTTCCACAAGCAAAGTTCACGACAGGCACGAAAAAGGGAAGCATAGATTAAACTGCACTGTCAGACGGTCCCCCACCCGTGGAGCGGAGACCGCCGGGGGTGTTCCAAACCCCCGATCATCACGGGCCTTACACTTACACAGGCTGCAGAGTGACGCACAGGTGAGACTGAGACATCGCACGGCGATCCGCACACCATCCTGCTCACCTCCCCACTGCTTTATAAAGTCGCACAATGCTAGACAATGGGACCGATTCATTTCTATGACATAATTACTTCCGTACGAGCGCACCCCCTTTGGAATTATATTATTAGGAGATAAATCTGTACTGTTTTTATTCTACTCACACTGCGAGGACCACCAGCATCACCTGAAATCGGAAGTACAGACGGTGACTCCGGGTCACACAAAGCCGACGTCCCGGCTCAGATCTGCAGACGCCTCCTCCATACAGAAACAATCCACACGTGTACTTCGCCTCCACTCCTCACTCCCCGCGGCCCTTGTTAAAGCGATTCGTGTGCCGGTAGATCGCCGGGTCAGTCCAGCGTTTTTCGGAGTTATCGCAGATGGGCGTAAGTGAGCCCTTCATCCCACGCCGGAGACGCGGAGCCGCTCCGTGGAGCCTGTTATACGGGGCTGCGCACGGCTCACGCACCATTAAACGCGCAAGGAAATTACTGTTAATACGCCGCGTTACTGCCTGACATTAAACTGTTCATGCAGAAACACGTGGGAGGAATATCAAGCTTCGTGCGTTTTAAACATACGTCGGATCTAAACTTGCAATATAACAGCGGAAGGCAGCCGGCAGCCCAGCCCGCACTCAGCCTTACGAGCGCATCGGAAATAAAGGCATGGATAAATCGCGTCGGAATAAGATTTTAATAGACATAAAAAACATACCTCCGAGGGTGGCTTTTGCCCATCGGTCCCCAGCATCGGATTTGATGGAACCTTTAATAACTTTCTTCCCCGATCGCAATTAATCCGCATCCAGTTTAAACAAAAGACTGGGAAGCGTGTAGCCAGTCCGACTGCTGGTGTAACTTTATTCTGCCGATAATAAACCGGAGGCTGGTGACTCTGTTGGGATCTATTGGCTGCGCTTTGCCGTCTCAGTCCATTTTGCACAGAGCTAAAGCGACGGATCCGACACGGATTTTCTTGAGGTGATATTTTAAACTGCGCCCGAGCAGATGGGTGGGGGTGGGACGGGGTGGTGCGGGACGGGACGGGACGGGACGGCTCGCCACAAAGAACCCGATCACAGATACGGACTTGGGAAGTCTCCCGTCACCTTGAATCTTCCACGACTTAACTGACGTGGAAAAGGTGGATGGTGCGTCTGAACACAAGAGCGACCCACTACAAGAGCATTAGAGTGATGCACCGAGCCGAGTTGCCATTTACAAAAGCGTAACGGAGAAGCGCTTATCTTTGTCATTTAGGCGCTGACACATATCTGGACATTTTTTGAAAGTTTTACGATTGTTATTTTGGTGACAGCATGAGTAAACCACTTGAGTACTCTAATTTACTCTGGTCCCTTATTATAGACGTCTTAAAAACATACCGATTCCTGTTCCTGTCTGCGTATGTTGCTTTATGTTTTATTATTGGGCGAGGTTTGACACCTTCTGCGCAACTTGCACGAAACGGGCTATAAAATATTTGGCTTAGGCCTAAATCCAAGTAGTAGTTGTTCTAAAATAATATGCATTTTGTAATATATTTCGGAGAGTGAGACAGCACGGTCCAAAAACGTACTGAGGTTGATTGGAGTTGCCAAAATGCCCGTAGGTGTGTGTGAGTTTGCCCTGTGATGGGCTGGTATCCCATCCCGCGTTGTCTGCCTTGTGCCCATAAGCTGCACAAACCCCAAGCTAAATATAAACCAAATCTACTGACTAGGTCTATATGAAGTTTTTTAATGTCACAATTCCCTTTTAGAAATTGAGTATTTTGGGCTATAGGCATAATGGTAAAATAATGAAGTCAGCAAATATAAGAGATCCCACAATCGACTGGTTGCTGAATTTGGGCTGCAGGCTGTGACCATGCCCAAGTACTGAAATGATTAATTCAGTTAATCAATGCATGATGTCATTTTTCGGATGTAAGGTGCGGCAACCTCGTTTTTTTCCGCACAACTTAATAGTTGTCCAATCAACATAATATATTCTCACCTGAAAATGCTACAAAATGAGTTTTTACGTTTTCCTTTTCACTGGCTATGAGAATAATTTGCTAATCGGCCAACTTAACAGTCGGCGCTCGATTCGTATACACAAAAGCCAACATCTGTCAAAACAACGGCTTTCATCAATTCATTGCCGAAGCGAAATGAAAACCCAGAGACCGTGTAGCCTCAACAGGACACCCCTTTCTGGAGGACAAAAATCACCCCAGAGTTATTATTAATCCTGGAGGGAAATGTTTCATTATTGATGCTGCTGACTCAATTCTATCTTCATAAGCCCGTGAAATATTTCTGAATCCGTGATGCCAATGAATCGTGATTACCTTTTTCACTGTTTAAATCAATAATTTGTTCCATTTGTCTGATTCCACATGATGTATTTCATTTATTTATTTTTTTTCACTTTTGGACAGAAAAAAATTCACCCCAGTATGAAAGATAGAAACTCCACAAGAGGTCAAAAAAGTCCAAATCTATTTCACAAACCGGCCAGAAGCTGAAAATTGGGTTTGGTGGAAAGTGCAGGATTGTCTAGGCTGTGATGTAGCTTCCAAATACCATTACTTAGGAAGGTGTTCAAATCTGTTTTGCTTCCCAACCGTAGAACCAGAAAAACCAATGCAGCTATTGCCAAGAATGAACAGGCAACAAATGATAACTCTGGGTGACGGAGTCAGTTTTTTAATTACCTGATCTCATTATTCATAATCTGCAGTTTTACAGCACTTCCAAAAATTGAAACGAAAATTGCATTTCATACAATTCAGTTCAAATCAGTGGATCTATATCTATTTTCTACGATCCCTTATCTAACAGGTTCATGATAAAACCAGGGTCTGCGTGAGTAAGGAAACTTTAACATGAAATGTGTTTACAGAATGGCTCAGCTTTAGTTTCTGGATGAAAAGCTGCAGACATTAACGCTGGTCAAGCTGTTACTGCAAGCAGCCGTGGCATTGCTGTGTTGTGATAGATGTTGTCTGTATTGTATATGTGCTATCTGTTGTGATAGATGTT
>JAODKL010000041.1:12398011-12412620 GCA_026780765.1 Petrocephalus schoutedeni
TGTTGTGATAGATGTTGTCTGTATTGTATATGTGCTATCTGTTGTGATAGATGTTGTCTGTATTGTATATGTGCTATCTGTTGTGATAGATGTTGTCTGTATTGTATATGTACTTTCTGTTGTGATAGATGTTGTCTATATTGTATATGTGCTATCTGTTGCTACATTTTCGGGTTAAAACCAGCACTGATTCTCAAAGGTGGCCTTGTTGTTTTTGGGACCCCAGTCAAAAAGTCTCTTTCCCTGGGACATACAAGCGTTCACAGTGGTGTGAGCTGATGTATCCTGACTGATGTGATGTTCCGGCTAATTAGAGACCATTTAGGGTGAAGGATGATGTTTTCTTAATGGCCGTCTTATCTTTGCCTTGGAGCTTACCAGATGATATTGCGCATTCCTCCTTCTCACATGCTGGTGAAAACGTCTTCTGGTAAATACTCTGGCAGAAATATTTGTTTATCTGAAGCATGTGCTTTCTCACTTAAGGAGCCAAGGAAGCAAAGCACAATCTTGTCACTCTATTGACCCCTCAAGCTGTTTGATTTGGGTGGTGGGGGGAACCTATCGTGGTGACAGAGAGAACAGCCCGAGGCACTGACATGTCCAGGACCCACATCTGGTGCAATTACGAGCTTACGCGCAGCAAGCTGGAGTTCTCCTGCTTAATAGGGGCCGTTCTGTTTGCGTTTTTTTTTTTCTGCGTCTCGCCAACTGATACTTAATATTTCAGAACGTTACATTAACATGCGTAAAAGCCGGAATGCAATATGAAAAGCTCGGCATCAGATATTCCCGAAGCCTATTTATGTTTTTGTACGCTAGAAGAGAAATATGACATTGTGATATTAATCTTGGTCACTGAGGCTTGTTTGTGGAGAGGGGGGGGGTGAATTTTATAGAATCACAAGTAAGCTTGTAAAGCTATCAGAGATATTTATTTGTCTGTGGTTTCCAGAAGACACGTGGACTCCAGGCGTCAAATGGCTTTGCAGCTGAGGTCCGTCGTTCATTTACTGTAGCTGCCATGTTTAAGTCCTACGGGACATGTAATGTTATCCTGCTTATGACAGGGTAATGATGCCCCACGTCAATATTATAAATGGAAAAATCAATATTGGCCTATTTTTATATTTAAAAAAAACTTTGTGGGTTTGACAAGCTGGTGTTAGATTTGGTGATGTCAGAATGGCCTCCAAGTGACGGAGTATTGCCTTGCAACAGCCTCAACTTATCGAAATCCCATATCTAAGAAATCCTTAGTTTAAGGGTATCTGATTGTGCAAGGTTATTGTTTTCAGTACATTTGTTGTCAGTGTCCATTTATGGGAAATTAATTTTCAGTGTCCACTCCGGGGACATTTGTTGTCAGTGTCCACTCTGAGGACATTTGTTGTCAGTGTCCACTCATGGGACATTTGTTGTCAGTGTCCACTCTGAGGACATTTGTTGTCAGTGTCTACTCATGAGACATCTGTTGTCAGTGTCTACTCATGGGACATTTGTTGTCAGTATCCACTCATGGGACATTTGTTGTCAGTGTCCACTCCGGGGACATTTGTTGTCAGTGTTCATTCACGGGACACGGATGTGGAATCGTTGGGTAGGGCTATGAAGACCAGCATGCTAGACCTTCAGACGTCAGTCAGACCTGTGAATCTGGACTTGACGGAAATCAAATAGTCCCTGACACAGTGGCTAAGGAAGAAAAACACTTAACGACAGCAATCAGTGACGGAGCAGCTGAAGAAGGTGTCGGCGTAATTAATTTTAAAAGCAGCTAGGTGTCGAAAGGAAAATAAATGATCAGTCTAGTACAATTTGCGTGTCCGGGCATCTTTCGATGGCAGCTGGCAAGGCTGGAATATCCTCGTATGTCTGAACTTTCGGCCGTGTCTCTGGTTTAGTTTTAGATCTTCTTTTGTTTCTTTAATGTTTAAATTTAGCCAGAACCAGGATGCTTGATTAAATCTTAATATCCTAAGCTTCAGCTTTCTACAATGACCTAAAACATCATAAATATTAATATTTTCTTTTGCTGCGGCAGTCACTTTTTCTGTTATTCGGCACAGCAGAGTTCAGCGCCTTTTAAAAACCATGCTCCGACTGAACAGGTGCCAGTGTTTGAGTCGCAGTCTCAGTTGGGGTTGCAAGGGGGGGGGGGGGATTCTGTGAATGGACAGGTTTTTACAGCACTGGCATTGAGAGAGCTGAGAGCAACGGTCCCTGTGCCCAGCCATCCCATACCCAGAGCACACAGGACTGAGCTCTGAGCTCGTGGCCCAGTACCTGTTACACATCAGAAAAATGACGTGGGAGGCAGGAAGGTGGTCTCTTTTAAGGTTTAGTAGGAGTGGATGAACTTTCATGAACTCTCAGCCATTAATATAAGAAAGGCCGGCTTGTCAGGATGATAAATGTCCCCACTCTGTGACACAAGGTGAGAGCATTGTGCCCGGATTATTGAAAAGCCATGGACTGGAGTCCTTTGTAATTCCTAGCATGTTGTCTCCTAAAACTTCCGCCGAGCTTGATGGAGAGTTATTTGTTTTCCTCAGCCTCCCCTGTGGTCTCTCATCCAAACTGGTGTAGGTGGTTCCCTCTCGCCGGCAAAGTGTTGCTGGACGAACATCAAGTTTTAAAGCTGACATTACGAAAGCCAATGACATCCTTACCGATCCGTGCTTGTGCTCGATCGGGTTGACTATTTTATGATGCTACTCTGCAGTCCTGATTAAGGTCAAAGAGTCAGTTGATGTTCTTGTCTTCCATCACTTCTGTTCATCGCTGCCAGCCTTCGTGCGGCCCGTTACCCATGGCTTCATTTCCTGTTTCTCATCTGGTGGGAGGCACAGTAATGGTGCAGTTCTAGACCTCGTTGACCTCTAGCCTTATAATAGTGATTCATCATAAGAACCATGCAGACAAATGCCGCTAAATGAGACTAGCAGCGAATGTGTGGCATGTTTAGCTGGTGATGGCTGGGTGGGTGAGATCTCCTGTTCTCAGGTAGCTGTGACTCTTTGAACGTTTGGGGAGCTTTTATTTGTGCATCCTTCAGATTCAATTCCTCATTTCTCCATGAGAGAAGAAGGTTTATTCCCCATCCGGAAATGTAAACCCCCTTCTCCTGGGGCTGGTTATGTTCGCATGGTGGGATGCCCTCTCATGATCTCCCAGGGTGATTCTGGGGATCTCCATTGCATCCCAAGAGGCATTTAAAGTCCCCCGTAGTCTGAGTGTCAGGCGTATCTGTTTGGGCATACAACAGATTATCATTAATAATGTATAGCCCAGATACTGCTTAAAAATGCCCAGTGGGGTGACGGAGTGCCCCCCTGCTGCACTCCTGTCTTGTCCTTGTGGGCGGAGCTAAAGCCAAACGGCATTTGCCCCGTCTGCTGCTCAAGATCACTCATTTCTGCTTTGTGCCGAAAAATGTTCATTTAACTGCTGGCTTCAAAGTTTTTATAATGCACATGTTGCTGCGAGATAGCCAGCTCAGCTTGAGAAGAGAAAGGCGTAGGGAATTTTGGGGAAAAGGAGCAGGGTCTTACGAGCGGTTTTCCGGCAAAGGGAGGATTCTTTCGATGTTGGGAAGACTGAACATGGAAATCGGAACATATTAATCAAAATCAACTTAACTTTAACCCTGGTTGCACAAGTGTGAGGAAGCAGTGGTGACCACTGCACCACCATGCCACCCCACATAGGCCAATCAATGAATGAATCAGTCAATCAATCAAACAATCAATCAATCAATGTTCCAGGACATCCAGGTAAATATCTGAGTTGCTTCCTTCCTCGGACCATTCAGTACTCGGGGGGGCTCGTGTGTTTAACACTGATCTTCCTCCATATCTATGAACAGGTACGATAAATGACAGGTTGCTGTAAAAACTGCCCCGGCCGACCGTCCCGCTAGCATCCCAGCAGTTTTAGCGGGGTGCTTCCCATCTTCCCCGGAGGCAAGCGCTTGTTTAAACAACTGTTAACACGAGGAATCCGAGCGTCGATTAATGCGATCCTCCTTGTCGCGTTTTGCAGAACCCCCACTGGAAAAGCCGCCGTTGTTTACCAGCTCGCGGGCTTAATAGCTGCTTTCGCTTCAGTGGGAAGATGGTTCGTCCCCACAGGAGAGTAGTGGGAAAGAGTTCTCAGGGTAACAGACAGGCCCCGTCCCATTAGCAAGTGTATAGCTATTTGATTCCTGGGAAGCCTGGTTGAAATATACCCATCTCTGTTCTTCTGTCAGTCTCTTTATTCCTGTCTTGCTCCCGGTTTCTTTGCCTGTTTATCCCTGTGCATTTTGCCTCCGTTTCTGCCCATCGCCGCCGTTCTCCAGGCTAGCAGGAATGCAACCTGACAGCAGTCACTCTCCAGCTATCTGCAAGTGTCAATTAATGAAAAGTTTTCCTAGAGAAGCCCATAAATATTTCACAGCTGAAGCCACAGGAAAATGTCCAGCCAGATGCAATAGGGATACATCAGCTGGGTTTTCCAGGGATGTCAGTGTGTTGTCGGTGTTTATCCATATCTGGAGATGGAGAAGCGTGTCACCCGGATAATGCACGAGATGAATTTCGCACGGAATCGACGCCCGCTGCCTGAAAGTAACCCCAAGCACTACGTTACGCAATAAGGTTGACCCGTAAGGATTCAAGACTGTCAGTGAAATGCCACTTTTCATGAGTGGCGAGTTCGGAACGCTCGTCTCCTTCTCCGTTAACGATTTCCGATAGTCCCTCGAAATGCAGACATCGTACCGCTCCCGTGTCGAGTCTCTAGCTAGTAGTTAAGGTGTATGACTAATATATGTTTTGTACACTTTTTGGTTTTGGCACTGCGTGAGGAGACGTTCAAGGAAAACATTTACACATTTTCATCCTGTTAAAAGTAATTCTTGTTGCCAAAAATCCCAAGCACCAAGAAAAGATGTGTAAATGAAATGCGTAAAAGTCTTTACAACATTTTGAAGTCAAGTCAAGGCAATCAAGATTTGTTTTACTTCATGCGCCTGTCACAAATACCAACTGGTGGGCAGTGGTTAGGAGGCAGAGCCCAAATTGAAAGCAGCCGTATAATCCATTATGACTGTGTAAGCTTTGTTTGTTCTATGTGGTTCAGATTGACTATGCCTGGTCAGACTCTGCGAGGCTGGGTGCTTGACTTTACCACCACAGTGCATAACATTTCATTACTTGCTTTGTACTTTAATTAACTAGCCACATTTTTGACTCCTAGCCCATGCAACCTGGACAGAAATTGTCGCACTCAACCAACAAGGTTCTTTAAAGATGTTTTTAACTGTACAGCGTCCGCTGTACTCCAAATAGTCAATAGTTCTTTTGAGTCCGGCCTTTTTTCAAGGGCCCTGAAGACCGCAGCTATCAAACCTCTTTTAAAAAAGCACAACCTAGATGCCTCAGTAATAAATAACTATAAGCCTATATCAAACCTACCTTCCTTAGGAAAGATAATTAAAAGGGCTGTTTTTCAGCAACTTAGTTCTTTCATGGTACAAAATAATTACTTTAATGTGTTTCAGTCTGGATTTTGGCCACACCACAGCACTGAGGCTGCACTTGTTAGGGTCTTAAATGACCTTTACCTAAGCAGTGATGAATCAAAAATCTCACTTTTGGTATTAATGCATCTCATTGCTGCGTTCTATACAGCTTACCATAAGATACTGCTAGACAGACTGGAAAAGTGGGTGGTTCAAAGACCTTTTGTACAATATTTCATCAGTAATCTCTTTCCAGATTAAGTAATGCTCTTCAATTTACATAACCAGTCAGAATCTTACATGTAAGGGGTCTGGCTTTGTACCAGAAGCTGGAAAGCCTATTCCACAGAGGGCCAAATGCTGTGCTGAGTGTCACCCCATCACAATCCTAATTTGAAACTGCTCATTCCTATTCGGAAATCAGCCATTTTGTGGTATTCCCAGTGTCCTTGTTTTGTTGGAGCCCTGACACAGTCACCAGAAATCCCCGTTTGCACTGTGTTACTCCCCCAATCCCAATGGGAAATAGTGCATGTTTTATGCCACAATAAGTGACAAACATTTAAATCTTGCAGCTGGTAACGTTTCCTTTCAAACCTTTTCCCATTTGAGGTTTCCTGGGCTGGATCATTACAGATGAGGTCCCGAGGAAGGTTTATTTGGGACAGTGAACCTATATAACACTACAACGCAAACACTCCGCATTTGCTGACTTATATTACGAAGCCAAAACAAGTCTTACCGGGAAGGGTTTGTGAAAATTGGAAAAAAAACAAAAACAAACCATCCCTTATTGCAATTTATATTCATGTGTTTCCTACAAAAAAGTACCATCTCACTTCATCTCAAGTTCATAAGCAGGTTATTGCAGTTTTTCAGTGCCTGGCCTTGGATGCTTATTTCAAACTTAATTAGGTTTGTGTCACATTTACAGCATACGATTTGTGAAACAAAATCACTCTCTTCAGGAGCGCAGTCTCTTGCTTTTGACTGCTGCGTCTATTTCAGTTTTGAATCCCGTTTCTGAATATCCTCCATTGCTCTACAGATTATCCCGTATACTGTTGTGTAAGACATGCCTCGACTATAAAATATGTCAGTACCGTTCCTCTCCTTTATTTCTACTGCCGAAAGAATATTGCACTTATCTTAAAATTACTTGAAATGCAAGTATCGTCTGCCCACAGTGTTGCACTGAATAAGCAGCAGGGAGATGGATGGGGTGGCTGAATGTGTTGTGTGTGTGTGTGTGTGTTTCCGTATGAACATTTTTGTCTGCACGAGGTTCCGGGTTGTGTTCGCGTTATTGTGTGAGAAGCACGGAGCTGAGAATAGACGACGATGGAATGACAGAGACCTCAAGCCGGTGTCCTGTTTCCCAGCAAAGCGAAACTAAATAAAGCCGTCTGAGCAAAACAGCAGCCTGGATGCTACATCAGGTAGCGGCCTGACATAAATGCTGCAATGTAATACACAAGCAGTATCTGGTGGGTAATAACAGACACAGGCCAGGGCAGGTATTAAAACACCATGCCACCATTTATTTGGCAGATAGTAGGTAAGTCACCCCCTGCCCCTCCACCCCCTACAGTGGCATTCTGGGATATTATTCTGAGCAAAATCTTTCATAAGAACGCCGTGTTTTTTTCCCACAATCCAATTAAAGAACCTGATGTAATAAGGAGGCCGAAGGACGAGAGCAGATTGCAGGCATTCGAACAGTTAATGATGACCAAAAGGTAACAGCGGATTCAACCCTGTAGTAAACATTTAAGAATGAGAAGGAGAATGAGAATTTGTGGCAGATTAGTACATGGTGAAATCCAATATATCGCACATTCCTTAATAAATATCCGTCTTCTAACTGCCCGTCCTGGCCAGGGTTAGGCAGCATAAGGCACAAAGTGGGCCTTCACCCTGGACAAGCATGGAGACACGCACACACAGGCTATGGGCAGATTAGCGATGCCAATTAGCCTAACTGCATGACTTTGGACTGCTGGAAGAAACCTACGTGACATATGGAGAACATGCATATTTCAGAGTGCAACTTCTAAGCCAATTAGTCACACCAGCCTTTCCCAATCCGGTCCGCAGGGATTCGCAGACAGTCCACGTTTTTGCTTCCTCCCAGCTCCCAGCCCTCCAGACCCTGGGAGGGAGCAAAAACGTGGACTGTTTGCAATTCCCTGAGGGCCCAGGATGGAAAACACCGAGTTAGACTACCAACATACATAGCGAGGAACATAACTTTGCTTGGTTTTTAATCGACATTTTCTGATTAAATGATCCTTTTTAAACATGGGGTAGCACTGTTAAATTACCGGATATCATGACAGGTCGCCCGTTTCCTCGTCCTGCTCATGGTCATCGTGTTCAGTAACGTGTAGGACAGACCCCTGATTTCCTCAGTGAAGGGCAGATTGAAACCCGTATCGGAAAGATAAGCACCACCCCAGCGAGGATCAGGTGAAGCTTTATCTCGGGAAAATTGTCTCTGCTGCACATCTGGTGAGCAGTCATACCACTTTAGTGACGCCAGGAAGGAGGGCGGGGCACAATCGGGTGGGCACTGGCAACCATTGGTTGGTATTATGGTAACCCCGCCCCCAGCAAATTTGATTGGAAGATACCAAAATAGCATTGCTTTTTAAAATACCGTATACTGCAGTACCTGGATGGTGTGATGGGGCAGGGGGACGTGCTGGTGGTAAAATAAAATTTGCCGACCCTGTGGGGCTGGGCTGCAGTAGTAAAACTTGCTGGCTAATTCTAGCGCTGCTGAATAATGAATAATAATGTTATGAATAATGTTTCCAGGACACTGCATCATTCTTGGGTGTCAAGGAGCCGGAGACTTTACCTCAGTATAAAGGGACTTCATCTTTGTTCTCTTACATTCAGCTCAGACTACTTCAAATAAGACGAGGTCTCCGACTTGGCGAGAAATCCTGTTTCATGATACAGGTACCTCCTGTTAATTTGCAGGGAACGCTCAGAACTTCTGGGAGAGGAGGATGAGTGTCTGGGGAACGTCTATGTGGTGTTTCGACCTGTGTCACCGTGGACTGGGGTTCCTCAGTATGCTGGTCTGGAGCAGGACGCCCGCGTTTGGGTTCTGACTAGGGCTGCAACGATTCATCAAGTAACTCGAATAACTCGATTACAAAAAAAGCTCGATGGAAATTCTTTACTTCGATGCTTCGTTTAATCCGCATGGCTATATACTGCTCAGTGATCGCCGTGTTTCACATGGAGGATTATTACTGTTGCACAGTCTGCTTACGCTGCATTACAGTACGTGTAACAGCGGTAGAAAAAGAGTGCAGCAGGCTGTACAGATGGGGCAGCGACAAGGCTGTACGGATCGGATAGTGACAAGGCTGTACGGATCGGGTAATGACAAGGCTGTACGGATCGGGTAGTGACAGTAGTGACAAGGCTGTACGGATCGGGTAGTGACAAGGCTATACGGATCGGGTAGTGACAAGGCTGTACGGATCGGATAATGACAAGGCTGTACGGATCGGGTAGTGACAAGGCTGTACGGATCGGGTAGTGACAAGGCTGTACGGATCGGATAATGACAAGGCTGTACGGATCGGGTAGTGACAAGGCTGTACGGATCGGGTAGTGACAAGGCTGTACGGATTGGGTAGTGACAGCGACACTCCCATAGAGACCCATTCTAAAAAACTGACGGAGAAATTTTCTGCAAACTTCTGGGTCACGGAGACGGTGAATAGTCCCAAACATTGACATTCACGGCATAGAATCACGGTTATTTCCAATGCTTACCAAACACTGGTATGTTGATAAAATTACAGATTAAAAACATTTAATACATTAGCTGTCATTAATATACTGAATAATATTTTGTATATGTGCGCAGTATTAGCTGTTAATGGGTATCATAATTAATAGTTATGACCGAAGGTAGCTTAGCAGCTATCGAGGCTAATATCCCCATTTCACTGATGATTTTGTGAATTACCGTACTACTGACGCGGGGTAACGTTATTAGCTTCATAATTACAGTTAGCTGCACTGTATTATAACTGTTAATACAGCTAATTAAAATATCAGTTTACAGCTCTCCTCAGATCACATGAGTCAATGTGAATTTACTACCAAATTTATCTTAAAAATAGTCTGTATTATTATGTGCGCTTTTTAAGTGCTGTATTTGCAAACAAGATTCAGATTATTTCACCTCCCTCATGTTGAATCACTTAAAATATAATCATTATGGTATCCAGTTTAACCATTAAAACCAATGAGTTGCTCATTTTAAGAGACCTGTCTTTTTTCTCTTTTGAATAGTTACTCTTGCACTTTAAAAAGACAAAAGTATTTCATATCCGATTAATCGATGGAATAATCGATAGAATACTTGATTACTAAAATAGCTGCAGCCCTGGTTGTGAACCTCACTTTCCTAAGACAAAGGTTAGTAAGGTCTTGGATTTGGAAAACATTTGATATAAACCACAATGAAACTGTTTTTCATAATAGTCTACTGATTACAGGCATGGGCCATTATGGAGCATGCATCGATGCGCTTAGACTGCATGTCTTTGGCCTATAGGAGGACACCATAGTGCCAGGAGAAAACCCAGACAAACACTGTGAGGACGTGTAATTTCCACTTTGGGACCGGGTTTTCAACCCTATGACCCAGGAACTGGGAGTCTACTGTTCTGCCAAATGAGACACCAAGCCACCCACCCGAATTTAACTGCCAGTCAAAACTACAGCATGAGCATGCCAAGCAAAGGAAAATCCCAAATGTTACTGAGCAGGAGTCTCTTCACATAAATGACCTACATGATAATCCCTAACTGTCGCCCCCCCCCATAGCCACTTCTCGAACCTAAGACTTTACCCACAGCATAAGCAATGAGGCAGTGCAGATAAGGGAGATGCCCTTTGGCACGGATGGATCTCAGACATGCATATTACGCCCATCGTATCCCAAACTGAAACCCTCGCCCCTCATTCATGTTAAACCAGCTTCCCATTATCATTTCCTTGCCACTGTTCCAACTCAGGGCCAAAATGGCAGAGCTGACCCTATATGGCTGATTTTCTGAGAAATCTGACCACAGACAGCTAACGGCATTAATATTTACACACTTCGAGCTCCCTTTAATAAATCAGTAGAATATATGACATCAGAAATGCAGCCCTTGGCACGCAGTCTCCGGGCCTTGCTTGCGGATGTCATTTCTCCTCACCGACTGTCCCTATTTAAACGGACAGGAAGAGCCTGCAGTGGGTCCACTCTGGGTGCTGTTCTCGGGGGGCCCCCGTGCCAGCGGGCCTGACTTCATTTCCTCCTTCAGCGAAGCAGCTCGGATTTGGGGAACGAGAAGAGAGGGGAGGCAGAGGTGGATAATTGGACGCGGCCGGCCTCAGGTGAAGGGAGCCGGGAAGAAAACGGGAATAATGACATCGCGGAAGTCGCCCAGGTGGGCTTTTACCATGGCTTATTTATCTAGCGGGCTGGACAGCTACATCCGAGGCGAGGCGTTACGCCAACCGAACGTTTTGGTTCCTAATAAGAGTCAGACGGCACAGCATTTAAATCCCTCCTCAGTCTCATTTCCTTGCAGCATGGTGCAAATTGCCATCCATTTGTACACTTCCCCCCATGACTGATCTCTTTCATCCGCCAAGGTAGAGGCAGGCCCAGCCACCACACCACTTGACTGAAAGCTCTACATTTAGTTTGCAACATCCGTCGACTTGGTCATCTCCTAAATCTGCAGTACTCGTAGCTGTGCGGATATTCAGAGGATTCTGCTTTTCAACTTCCTATCAGTTTTACTAGCAACATTCTTAACAGCATTCCCAAAAGAATTTTCAACAGCATTCCCAACAGTATTCTCAGCAGCATTCCCAGTGCCATTCCCCACAGTATGCTCAACGACATTCCCACAGAAATTTACAACAACATTCCCAACAGTATTCTCAGCAGCAATCCTAGTGCCATTCCCCACAGTATTCTCAACAACATTCCCACAGGAATTTACAACAACATTCCCAACAGTATTCTCAGCAGCATTCCCAGTGCCATTCCCCACAGTATTCTCAACAACATTCCCACAGGAATTTACAACAACATTCCCAACAGTATTCTCAGCAGCATTCTGAACAACATTCCCATTTGAATTCCCAGAGCCATTTACAATGGCATTTCCAACAGAATTTAGAACAACATTCCCAACAGTATTTCGAATAGAATTTCCAGTACTCTTAGCTGTGCAGATATTCTGCAGATTCTGCTTGTCACCTTGTCCCTGTACCTCTTAGCAGGGACAGTCCCCCCACACGCGGTGGGGTCTGACCTTTCCGCTCCACCTGACGGGCGCGCAGTGCTTTTCCCAGCGTTGGCTCAATGCTGGCCCACCCCCTTCACTGCTAGATGATTTTTTTTCCCACCCAGACAGCTCAATAAGTGTCCTGGGCTGCCCTCTCTCCTCTTGTTTTGCAGCACATTTGGCACTGGGCCTCTATTGGGGAGCAGCACATTTCTGTCAGTGAATTGAAACTGGGCCAGCATGTAGTGTGAACGTGAAGCGTGTGTAACATGTAGTGTGGCTGTGGAGCACGTGTGGCATGTAGTGTGCAGGCGAAGCACGTGTAACAGGTAATGTGGACACGAAGCACGCCGTAGTATGTAGTGTGGACGTGAAGCACATATAGCATGTAGTGTGGACAAGAAGCACGTGTAGCATGTAGTGTGGACGTGAAGTACGTGTAGCATGTAGTGTGGACAAGAAGCACGTGTAGCATGTAGTGTGGACGTGAAGTACGTGTAGCATGTAGTGTGGATGCAGGGACACATGCGTAGCATGTAGGGCAAAATCTGCTTCTTCTGGCCTCCATTGGGGCCCTGCTGTGGTACTCCTGAACAAGGTACACTCTAAAAAAATGCATATGAATCAATAAAGCAATACTTTTTTTTTTTAAGTGGATTAGAACAAATGCATCAGCCAAGCAAATAAATGTAGTTTATGTCCTGTATCAGCAATCTTCATATTATTTCTGACCCCTGGGGATTAGGCATCGTCGCAAAGCCAGCAACTGAGCTGAATCGTCTCCCTTTTTTACCACTGCAGGAAAAAAGACTCCCACATACCGCTGAGCATAAAGCTGTTCTCCTGAATTTCAGGACTTTTCAAAGGAGGCCATTGTGGAGCAAGAGCAGCAGAAAAGCATCCATTCATTGCCTTAGGCCCGGCTCTGTTCCTCTGATAGTGGACCACTCTCTGCTATGTAACAAAACACTCTTCCCGACGGGGGGGAGGGTGACCAAGCATCTTGCAGATGGTAACGTCTAGATCTGCCAGTCTGGGGAGAGAGAGAGAGAGTCTGGGACAGAGAAACTAGGACACAAGTTCACAGTCAGGATTTCACTCTGCAAGTTACCCCTCATGTTTGGGGTACAGGGACACAGTGGCATCCTGGTACTGGGCTACTTTGGGCCAGCCAAACCAATGTTAGACCCATTCTCAACAACACTCCCAGTGCTGTCCTCGATGAAACGTCCAACATCATTCCCAACAGCATTCTCAACAAGATTTCCAGCAGCATTCCCAGCAGAAATCCCAGTGGCATTTCCATCGCAATTCTCAAGAAAATTCCCAACAGTATTCCCAACGAAATTCCCCACTCCATTTCCAGCAGAATTCTCAAACAGCATTCTCAATAGTAAAGTGTCATTTCCAACAGCAACATCAGCAGCATTTTTAAAGCATAATGGCCCTCTGGGGAAAATGGGCATGAAGACCTGAAGGCATTTTTCATCACAGACCTTCAATGCCGACCAGCCCGAGAGCAGGCCCTTAGGCTCTGATGGTACTGAAATTCAGGCTCGATGGGCCAGAAGCAGATTCGGCGCAACCATGGAATAGCATGACATGCTGCACTCTGTGCTGCCTGGGCATTGGCTGAATGGGCATTACTCATACTCAGTGGGCACACTATCATCCTGGCCATGGCCTGTGATAGTGGCTGACATCAGTCTGATAGCGGGAAACAAAAAACGCTGTTTCTCTGGTGAAGGCTGCAGTTCCCCTCAACCATCAGCCAAGGGCTCCTCGGCCCCCACTTCAGGTTTTAAGTCCGACTGTCCACATGTCAAGGCAGCTGCAGTGCCAACTCACTCACCTAGTAACCGCGTAAATCGCAGACGGATTAAACACCGGTGGTACGAAGTGTCACCTTCAACGAAACAAAGGACCACTGACGTGTGAGGCCATATTGCCAAGGAGAAGGTAGACATAGATGGAGAGTAAACCACTGTGAGGATGTTCTGGTGGAAGGAGGCTCCTGCTGGCGGGTGTCGGCCGACAGAGCTGTTCTTCTTCCTAGCTGTCAGGGCGGGTGCGCTGAACACCTGTCCGAAGGCTGTCTCCAGCCAGCATCTAGAGCAAACCGCGAGATGAGCAGATGTTGACGCACAGCTGCTGATGCAGGCTCTGTGCGTTAAATGGCAGTGTTTAATGGACAGCCCCCTCCTAGGCAGATTCCATCAGAGCCAGGTGATTACCTTACTGCTTCAACTGACACATCTGATTACTTTTGGATGCAACTTTATACTCAGACAGATCATAGACTGCCCTTTCTTGGTGCTTAAATGAATATTTAAAATGAAGAGCAGGGATTCTGACAATGAGTGCAATGAAGCACAGCCCCTATATGGACAATTTCTCCCTAGTCTTGGTGTCCCCAGTCAGAGAGGGGGATGTTCCATAAAGCAGGATTTCCTGCTTAGCCGGATAACTTGTCGGATTTAAGGTAGTCTGGGCTAAATGTAAGTGAACAAAGCTGGAGTCCATTTAGCCCAGACTAACTTGGAGCTATATGGAGCTATAACAGCTTCAACTCTTCTGGGAAGGCATTTCACAAGGTTGAGTGTGTGTATATGGGAATTTTTGACCGTTCTTCCAGGAGAGCATTTCTGAGGTCAGACACTGATGCTCATAGTCTCCACTCTAATTCATCCCAAAGGTGTTCATTATTATGTATATTATGTGTGCATATATATACACACATAAGAGCACAGCATGAAGGCACAATCGCTTTGCAAATTATC
>JAODKL010000041.1:12447647-12467656 GCA_026780765.1 Petrocephalus schoutedeni
AACCTGCTTTCAACTGTACACAGCGTTGCCAAACCTACCTGGTTCTGTAAATAATAAAGCTTCATAGCTAGAGTTTTGCAAAGGCATCACAAGTTTCGCGTCCAGGCATTGTGGCCCTTCACAAAGGGCTCGTATGCTGTGCATGGTGCACTCCTCAAGTACTCAGTTCTTGAGTTCTCCATCATGTGAACAACCAGTGAACTACTGAAGGCCAACTGGAAATCGGACATGATATAAACCCCCATATCTCAGTGGGGGAGCCTCAGTCAGGACTGGCGGGGCTGCGGCAGAGCGACGAACAGTGCCTGCTGACGTCTGAAATGTCACCCAGCCAGCAAATAGGCAGCGTGCCAAAAACAACCGAATGGCAGTACCTCGGACTCACAATGGCCAGCGGGACGTCACCGGGAAACCGATCCCGCAGATACTGCAGAACCAGAGAACGGATCTCCATTGTTGTATCTCGGTAAACAGGTCAGCCTTTGTAGAAGCCATACGTGTACAAATGCTCGCTCTTTGCATTAAAAAACAAAAGCAACATTATGGTGGTTATATCCAGCCAAGTACAGTATTTGGCATACAGTGCATTTTTTGCTCATAAGACACCATGTTCTGTGTTTATTGTGCGGTTTTCCCTCAGTTCTGTATTAAAATGAAAGCTTTGGTATAAGACTTTGATGATTGGGGACGGGGCTTGCGTGAGAATCCTAGGACAGACCAAAGTCAAATTCCTTCCCATCTCCAGAGCAGCACCAGCAGTCATTTAAGAGCCGGTTCGGTTTTCTCTCCGTCCCCGGCCGGCTGTTTTGAGAGCTTGTGCCCTTTCGTAGCCTTTTCCGGGCACCCCTACACCCAAACCCAGATAAAAATGTCCTGGATCTGCTGGCCCATGCCTATGTCACACGCTCCTGTTCTTTGTCCTGTATGGGACGTCCCACATGTCCCACACTCCCTCTCTATGTGCCCTTTGTCCTTTTAATAGACTCTGACTTTGCTGCAAAGAACAAACTGCTTTGTTTTGGGGGTGGGGGGAGTGGGGGGGGGTCATTTTGTTAGCCCAATGGCAATATCACATCGCAAAAGTTTTACTTGTACATTATCTGTGGGACACAGGTGCAAGATCAGGTCACGATGAGCTGATTTAAACATTAACTGTGTGCATTTGATATGTCACCGAGTAAAGCAAAGTAAGTGTAAAAACCAAAATATTAATGACAAATATTTTAAAACGGCCTGGGCAAATTTGTTGGTACCCCTTAAAAAGATTATAAATAATTGGACAATAGTGATTTTACTTTAAGGTCCACGGCACTGTAGCAAACCTCCCTGGATATGGCTACAGGAGAACAGGCGACCTCAGACAGAGCAGAAGAAAGCTGGATGACAAAAAGCCAAGGACAACTTCCAAAGAGACACAGGCTGAAGTCCAAGGTCAAGGTCCACCAGTGTCTGATCGCGCCATCCGTCACTTTTTAAGTGAATGAAAGGAGAGGGCTCTACTACTGAAAGAAAAACAGAAAAAAAGCCAAACTGGAATTTGCTAAAATGCATAGTGACAAGCCACAATTCTTCTGGGAGAACGTCCTTTGGAGTTACGAGATAAAACTGGAGCTTCTTGAGCAAGTCACGTCAGCTCTATGTCCCACAAAAAAATGAAGCTTACAAAGAAAAGAACATAAAAAGAAAAAGAAAAGAGCATTCTGGAGCATGCACTACCCAGTGTCAGAAAGCTCTGTCTCAGGCACAGGGCAGGGATCCTCCGAAAAGGATAATGACCCATAACAGACAGCTAAACACACCCAAGAATGGCTAAGAACAAAATTATTCTGAACTGGCCTCCTATGAGCCCTGATGCGAAATCTATAGCACTTCTATAGAAAGACGTGAAGCATGCAGTCTGGAGAAGGCACCCTTGAAACCTGCCACGGCCGGAGCAGTTTGCTCAGAAAGAAGGAGTCAAACCATCTGCTGACAGGTGCAGAAGTCTCACGGAGAGCTACGGCCATCACTTGTTTGCAGCGATTAGCTCTAAAGGTTGTGCAACAAAATACTTGGTCAGGAGTCCCAGCATTTCTGTCCAGGCCATTTTCATTTGTGTTATTTACAATATTCTGTTGAATTAAAACTCTGCATTTTTATTAAACGTGGAATAAACAGTGACAGGCGTCAATTACTTTTGTCACTTTCAAATTATTTCAGAGGCAATTGTGGGTTCTTCTTGTTTTGTAGAAGGCTGGCGACAGATTTGTTCCCATCTGTATAAATATGTCTTACGCAGGAATGTAAAGCAGTAAGAGTTTCTATGTCGATAAATTTCAACCTTTTCCATAGCTTGCATCACACTGGCCAAGGTCAACAAAAGTTGCTATAGGCTGCAAAAATACAAAATGGACTGGTATCCTAACAGCTAATCACAATATATTCCCGCTATACAGTACATAAAATGTGTGGCCACCTAATCCCATGTTAAACTCTGCCGCCTGCCTCAACGGTAAAGAGAGCCTTTATAATCTAGCATTAAAATCTTGGGAGTCATCAGATCCTGAGTGTTACTGAGGTCAGAGATGCTGGCAGACACTGGGGTGAGTCGATTGGCTATTCAGGAGGTGTTGGGACTGCACTGGAAGGTGATAGGCTGTCAGGGCACTGCCCCCTCAGCCCGGCCCCGGTGGCCGAAGCCAGGAGCTAAAAGGAGACAGCGAGCCTCACACACCCTCATCTACTCAACCTGCCACTGAAGTTCCCACCCACATTTTTGCAGAACATGGTCAGAGGTCCCAAACAAGGAAATAACAGAAAGAAAGATATGACTAACCTAAGTCATTGTACTTCCCGGAGTCGGTTCCATATTCTGCTGAATAAGATGACTTCATTAAATTGCCTTACGCTGTACTGTATCTCTGCCTTTGAAAGGGCACAGAATTAACCAATAATTGTCATGTGACTTACTCTCCTAATGCATATTTCATCAGTTATTATATAAACTTCACACACAGTTTATGGAGATCTTCCTGTCGGGTGGAGTATCGGTAGTCGTGATATAACCAGCATGGTTACTAACTAACTAGCCGTTCTGATAGTTGCTATGGCCCTGTGGCTATAGCCTAGAACAGCATATGCATTAATTATCAGTTCTTACTAACAGGAATGTTAGTAAGTGCAGCATTACTAATGTGTTTGGAGGTAATATGCCAGCAGTCTTGCTCTGTCTGGGTTCATTTCAGGTTAACAGTGGCAGTCTTACTCAATGAACCAGCTCACCTCAAAAGTCCAGGTGGCAGCTGATACAGCACATTGCTGTTTGTTTTCTCCTAACAAAAATCTACAAGACTATCAGACACAATTTGTTCCCTTTCTGCTGATTAATATTATCGCAAAAATCGATGGCGTAAACCGTGACCTCGTTACTTATTTTTTCCCTGAAGTTCACCGCGTGCTTATAATTTTACTGTAATTTGCTTCTCCTAAATTACCATTTAAAATGTATGTAGATTAACTAAATATCATTTAACATTTAATGTAACAACTTCTTGCTGTAACAGTGAAGCACAAATTATGAAAGTCACTAAACAAAAGTTAAGAAACGAATCCGAATTGCTCTGGCACGAGTTTACACTGCAATGCTAATTTCATCCTCGCATAAAAATTTTTAGTAACAAACGCGATGACGTGTTTCAACATAAAACCAATTCAACGCCCTTCCAAAATCCGTACACCAATAACTTTTTTATGACCGACTGAAAAAGTTCTGTTAATGACTAATTCTAGATAATTAAGAACTCCCTGAATAAAGCTTCTGTGTCAATCATGTCCATTTCACAATCACCCGGGGTTTTTTTTTATTTATTTTTGACTGTATCTTTTATTTCTGAATATTTGAGTGTTATGTTACTGTAAGCACCTGGAGTAGTAAAAGTTCATTTTGCTCTTAATTATTAGGCGGATAATGGCGATTATTAATGTCAATGACTACGGCATTGTAACTGGACCTAAATTTAGTTTATAAACTGGTGCAACCTTATTTTTTCATGAAGCAAGTAGATTTGTGCATTTGTGAAACGCTGAGCTGCGTCCCCATAATGATGTTATTAATGTGTAGGCATTCATTCCTCTCATTCAACGCAAACACCACCCGGCTCGTTTACTAACTAACTATGACGATTTCGTTTCGGATTCCCTTTTTGGGGGTAGAAAACAGAGACACGGGTGGCTGCTGAGCAGGTGGCTTCATCCATCCATCCGTCTGTCACACCATCATGGAAAAATACCAGCCACGACGGCGATGGGGGGGTGGGGGACTCGCCGCGCAGTCCGATAGCTCCCCGGCTAACCAAGGCACTCGCATGCAGGTCCTGACAAACCGGCCGGCCAGCGGGGGGCTTTCCTTTATCGCTACTCGGATGGGTCACCCGCGACTTGTCGCGACAGCAAGCCGCCCGATCGCCGACTCGCCCCCCTATCGCGCCTGCCTTTAGCCGCACGGGCTAAACGCGCTAAGCGCTAAAAGCGACACTGATGCTGCACCTCCGGCCAGACGGATCCTGCGCTGCGCTTCGCCCTGCCTTACAACTCCCTCCTCGCTCCTCATTAAACACCCATTATTATGCCGATTCATCATAATCATCATTTATCATAAGTCGCCCCAACCCGCGCCTCTCAGCGGATACCAGGAGACCACAGTAACCGAGGCAGGCGAGACGACCTGATACGCCTGGACCGGCTGATCTAGCGAGTCAGATGCTCGGTAAATCACCCCTGCATTAAAGTGCCGCCACCGGCACCGTGGCGATGGAGATTCGCCTTAATACCTGCGTAAAAGCGCCGGCTCCTCGTGTCTCGTTAGTCCGGGGCTCCTCTTCGGCGCTTCTGCTGCCCAAGCAGCTCCTTCCTCCGCTTTTACGTCACGGCGTGACGCCCCAGGGTTTAATCGGTTATGCAGTTAACTCGTTTCGACTTCCAAAAGAGACGCCGACAGAAGCCCACTCACTTCTTCGGGTTAATCCATCGCTGTATGTGATCAGATCATCATCTTGCTCTGAAATAAATGCCAGAATGCTTTTCTCCCGATACGCTGTAATTACATTAACAGTCCTCGAGTGCTGTTCTGTGGTACTGCTCAGATAACACACCTCAGCACAAACTGGAATGACAAAGCGATTTAGCATACTGTGGTGTGGTTCTGTGGTGTTGGCTTATTTGGCCACTGCAATTTTGGCATCCTTATGTTATAGGCGCATTAAACATTAGATATACATGTTAAGGAACAAAATGATTCATATTTCAACCACATTTGCTGGACACTGTATATATATACTAGGAAAAGGACCAATATCCTCTTCAGGATGGACCCTCGCCTTGTGTCCTATGGATGCTGGAGCCGGGAAAACCTGGGACTGATGAATTAATTAAAACTGATGCTGTTCATGTTTTCTGACATATTTATATTGCGACACTTCTGGTAAATCAATAGCATCCTCTAATGATTCACTGGCCATAGATGAAGGCTGTTATTTATATCCAGGAGGGCTTCAGCCCTGCTCAGTTTCTTTTAATTACCTTAAAGTTTTCTTATGACTATCTTGTTGCTGAGAGACAGCTACAGTGATCAATAGACCTGTCTGACTTGTGGCTGTTATCTTATCACTGACAGACAGACCTATGAACATCATTTTACCTAAAATAGGGGCAAATCAATTGACAATTGGGGAAACTGTTTTTTATATAGCCTGAATATAAATATATTATAACATGGTCCCAAGCATTTTCAAATTTATGATTTAGTTGTCAGTATTGATTACTGCTGAATAATACACTTGGCTGGGGTATATCTTGCTTAGGTTTATCTGAGAATTCTGTATTTGGTGTTGGAAGGACAGCATTTATGCTACAAATCTGACATAGCAGGCCTATCCTTAGGCCTAGTGATCAAAGCAAAGGTTTGCGTAACCGGAGTGTGCTGTTTGAGATTGTGCAAGCAAAAAAACTGCATCTTGTTTACCTTATATGTGTTGACACACATATCTGACACCCACATAACCTTTTATTTTGTCTACCTATATAAGGTACCTACAAACCACGTATGCAAAGGTGCAAGGAGCCAGCACAATATGGGCAATGCTGGTCTTGCCAATTAATTGCAATTTTGACTCAGGTCATCCCCTCAACTCTGCCGATGGTTTTACGCTTTGTTGCTCTGAGAATGGGAAGGTTTTAAAGTTAATTTAAATACAAATTGCACACCCTCACTCTCTTTCCAATAGTCCATTCCCTTACAGGCTTTCTTAGCTAATTATTTTCAAGATGACCAATTTGCACAAATAACCATATTTTACAGATTACGTTGCTTAAAAAAATTCTGATGGTCTCTCCATATTAAATCTTTACAATGAGTGCACGTGTATGGACTGTATGGCTTTGATGCTGACTCCAGGGTCAAATGACTGCATAAAATATTTGTTTAAAAATGTGTGCACGGAAATAAATGCATTTATCAACGTAAGCCACCCGCGAGCCTGACCAGGATAATTGAGATGACGCATGCGCATCATTTCACTGGAAACTACATGTCCCATGATACATCGGTCTCGGGCGGCTGGGACCCGGGGTCTTCCATGGCCGAGATGGACTGGAAACTCGCCGTACCCGATCTGAAAGGCGTCGTGCTGGATATGTGCGGCGTTTTGTATGACAGCGGGGAGGGAGACGGCATTGCCATTAATGGATCGATAGAAGCGGTGGAAAGGTGGGCGTTGCTTTGCATTAATAAAAGCTCAGCCTTAGTGGAGTTTCGAAACTGACGAGTCAAGTGCCCGTGTTTTGTTTTAATGTTTTTCAATGAAAATATCAACATTTAGCTACATTCTATGGTCTGAAATAACCTTCGGTAACTTATACTCGCCCTTTCGTTACACGGGGGTTATATAACCTACGCTTTATAACTTCTTTACTGGCTCTTCGTCGCTGTCATTTTGGTCTCGGATAAAAATAGCATTTACAGTAGAATTGGAGCCCTGTGCTGTCTCATCACATCACAAAACACACGTCATATGTTTTATTAAATGTAAACCAAAAGGTCAGCCGGTAAAGTGACAGCGAAGTCCCCAGGCGTTTGGTGGCGACACAAAAAAATGCATCGACCCTGAGCTACCAGTGTTGTATTTATATTGCTTGCAAACCGTGCGTGCATGCGGCGCTCCTTAATCATTACAGACGCGCTATCTGCACACCGAAATCTGCTGTCGGGCTAATTAAAAATAACTGAACTCATCAAAGCAAGTGACTAAGTTCAGTTATGACAATGAAAGCGGAATGCGGAGAAACCGAACCGCCTGGAAACGGTGTTTTCGGGGCACGAAGCATGCGGCGTGTTTGTTTTCATAGCGTGATCCAGACTCCTTCCCCGAAGCGCTTTCTGCGCGCCTCCGGGGGACGGTGATGCGCACTTGCCGCGGATGCCTGCGTGCGCATGCGCGGTATCCGCAGTTATGTATTCGGGAAGCTCAAATAAACATAGGCAGGTGGTGGCAAGGCGACAATGACAGTCAGCAATGTGAAATAAGACTTCCATTTTCTAGAAAAATAGATGGTCAGCTGTTGGAGCCAGGTAAAAATAAAAATAAGCTATTTCCTCCGGGATAATAAAGTTATCCTTATAATAATCAGGGAGCCCCCAAAAGGAATACCACCAAAGATGTGCATAGCGTTTGGATCTTCTTCTCCCTGATCTGATGATAGCTAGGGATGGTGAGCTTCCACGTGTAAAGTTTTTTTTAACTTCACCTACCCTAACCCTAGTGTATCACCCTACTCCCGCGACCTCCCAGGTTGAAAGCGTCGGACCTGCAGCTGCGCTTCTGCACTAACGAGAGCCAGGCCTCACGGGAGAAGTTCGTGGCAAAGCTGGGCCGCTTGGGCTTCGATATCCGCGTAGACGAAGTCTTCTCCCCTGCGCCCGCGGCCGTGGCCATCCTGAAGGAGCGCGGCCTGCGGCCCCACCTGCTGGTGCATGACGGTACTGCATGACTTGATGTGGTCGGGTGGGGGGGGGTAGTCTTTTAGCTGTCAGGTGACCGCAGCAATTCACATTCTAATGTGTCAGTTAATACATTGCTGCTCAAGCTGGTTTCCCCCTCAGGCCTAAAGTAAGCAAAATCTGTGCAATTTATTAGCAGATTGATATTTGAATGGATGGATGTGAAAATGTTAAAAATTCGGTTTTGTTTCTTTTAACCTGAAATGCTATGTTGATGTCTATATGGTAACCGGAAAGCATTTGTAATCAGTCCGCTAATTTGTTCGTAACAATCATTAACAAACTAACAAACGGTTATTGTAACGACCTCACTGCAGATGTGGTGTCTGAGTTTGATGCACTGGAGAAGACTGACCCAAACTGTGTGATCATTGGTGATGCTGCTGACAATTTCTCGTACCAGAACCTGAACAAAGCTTTTCAGGTCCTCATTGGACTGGAGAAACCGGCGCTGTTCTCCCTGGGAAGAGGGTAGGACTTTGATCCTGTCACTTGGGGATGTCCAGTGGCCAATTACTGTTTTTCATATTTTAAGTGTTAGGGAATAGATTTTTTTTAATGATGGCTTTAAAATATTTAATATTAATTGTTTGCAGTTCGGGTTATTGAATTATTCAAAACTATTACAGCATGGTCAGGTTTGTAAATGAGGTACCCCCCCCCTTCTGGTCATGTTTGGAATTGCAGGCGCTACTACAAGGAGATGGATGGGCTGAAGTTGGATGTGGGAGTCTACATGAAGGCCCTTGAGGTGTGTGTTACCTCACAGCCGACCGGGGCAGGAGACGTGGAACTGGGTCTGTCTGTTCAGTACCTGCCTCTGTTTCTCTTCCAGTCTATTTGTACTGCCAGATGCTTTCAGGCATATTAATAGAATGATTCTTGTGATTTCAACCAATGACCTGCATCATGAAGCCTTATCTCAGGACTATTAATGACTTCCTGTGTTTCCTTTCTGTGTCTGTCTCCCCACACAGTATGCCTGCGATGTGGAAGCGGAGGTTGTAGGAAAGCCTGCTGCGATGTTCTTCCAGAGTGTTCTGGCTGACATGGGAATCCAGCCCAACCAGGTAGGAGTCACCTAAGTGCCATTTTCTCCTGGCATTCTCTGGGACCGAATGACCAGTGATGTTCTCATAGGCCCAGCAAGAAGGTCACAGACTCATTTGGAGAACATTTAAACCCACCACATCTGGCTGATAGCATCAGATATACTCGGTGGGAGCTGAGCTGAAAGACGTCGTTGACGTAATAATAGAAAAGCATGTTATTAAAACTGGCTGGTGTTATAGATGGTTCTTAACTGCATAAGGACCCAGGGCTGGCAGTCACTGTGTTCCACTTCCCAAATCCACAACGCCAGGCCCTGATGATCGGAGACGACCTGGTGAATGACGTGGGCGGGGCCCAGGGCTGTGGAATGCGTGGGCTCCTCGTGAGAACGGGCAAGTACAGGTGAGCAGCCGGAGTGCACTTGTGCTGGAACCTCCCACGTCTTTGGAGTATGGAATTTTGGTTTGTCGTTTAGTCTGAGTCCATCATTCCACACAGTTACATTGTTGCATTTAGTTCAGTTCAGTTTAGCTTTATTTCATTGTTGGTGCTTTTTACACGACACAGTCACAAAGCAGCTATTGACAGAGACCTTGAGAGGAGTGACGGTGAAAAAGAGGAAGCTGTTCCCCTCTGTCGCCCCCCCAAGGTACAGAGTATGAAGGTCACCTATATTGCAGGTGTAAAGAGACGAGCAATCTATTAATGAGAGACAATGAAAGCAGACCTGTTTATGCTGAATGATGGTCGTGTCTAAATATTTATCTATTGGTTTGATAAATAAATATGTTTTTGCAAAGATTTGCACATTGAGAATCAGTGTGAATTCCAAAGATCCGTCGGGAGTTTATTCCATAGTCGGGGGAACTTTTCAAGAACGTGTCAGAACGAGGATTATAACAGGAGTAATACGGTCATATTTTCTAATTCTTAATTCTCCGCTGTACAGTAGGAGAGTCTTTTCCAGCCTGACATTTCCGGTCTTTCAGCCGATGTAAACATCTTACATACTGTAAGACTCTGTTGTTGTTCCTCGTTTTGCCACCTGATGGCACTATATATAAGTTACAATTGTACGTGTAGTAACTTCAGAAATGTGTGTATATGTTTTTATGGATTTTATTACAGAGTCATTAGGAATTGTGATGTGTTACTGCCATTGCTCATATAAAAGTCCAATCATTTTCTTTGCTACTTTAATATGGTTTGAACAGCATATTCCAAGTGTCACAATGGGTTTGTTTTTTTGCTGTCATATGGTTTCGCTTGAAAGGGAGCACTTATTACATGAAAAACAGGAGGGTGTGACTGAGGCGTTGTGAAGGTGTAATCTGCAACAGGTAAATGCCTGCATTTATTATTGTATAGTCCCAAGCTGCACAGTAGAAGTTAAACTCTTGGGATTAAAAGGTGATGGCATGTTATTATTCACAGTGTTAATACAGAACAGGAGTTTTATCTTGTGGTATTTTATTATTTTATTTTACTTCATTGAAGCTATTTCCTGGGGAGAATGAAATCTCGGAAGGTTGGGTTCAGTTAAGCTGTTTAGCGCCACAAACATAACTGCGTTATTCTTCTGTGTGAGAGGACAGTGGCACAGCAGCGCTCTGCACATCTGTATGCTTAGTCCATAGTCGGTGCCGGTCGGAACTGCTTGAGGTACATATAATGAATTGTTAGATTAAACACAACAACTAAAGGCAAAATAATAAGGCTTATGTGCTCCATCGACTCCGTTATTTCTGGAGTCAGAAGGCTACATTTTTGAGACGGAAGGGAAACCTGAAACACGCTTGCATTTCTTAGAATATACACCGGGGACGAAGGTCTGTGGTTTATTGCAGGTACTGCTGTTATCATTTTGCTACCAGTAGGCGTCTTTACACAGAAAGGGTTGCAATACAAATAATGCTAAACCTTGCATGCACTGGGAATTTTGTTTGGGAATTGAATAGTTTTAAATAAAATTCACATAGAATTCATTAGGGAAATCTTTTTTTTTGGGGGGGCGGGGGGGGGGGGGGTTTTGCCTGCCACAATGATGTCCTCTGACTGATGTGTGTAATGCCCAGAGGAGTTATTATTAAGAGAAACACTACGGCTTTGTGGATGCAGTGTAATTTTATTTTTGACAGACATCAGGAAATATGGGCTCTCAGCAACTAGGGGCCTTTGAAGAGGAAACACTCCCACGGATCAGGGCTCGCTGGTACCTGCCGATACTGACGCTGGTACCTGCCGATACTGACGCTGATACCTGCCGATACTGACGCTGGTACCTGCCGATACTGACGCTGGTACCTGCCGATACTGATGCGGGTACCTGCCGTATTAACACCAGTGATACGCGGACACAGGCTAATTCAGGATCGAGTAGTTCCAAGTCAGTTAAAGTAGTGGCAGGGAGACATGATTCTATTAGATTTAATTCATTTAGCACATGTTCTTATCCAGAATGACATGCATTTTTGAGAAGGCAGGGTCAGATGGTGTCTGGAGCAATTGAGTCTTAATGGCCTTGCTCGAGGGCCCAGTGGTGAAATCACTCTGCCAGTTAGTAACCACACTTACAATGACAATCCTTCTAAGCCATAACACCAGCCAGCTCAGTCAGGGACCTAAAGGCAAAGCATGCTGGGAGTTTACATGAATGTCCAGGGACAGGCGCCCCCTAGAGCACAGATGACAAGCAGCAGCACAGCACACCAAAAGGGGGGCTGGAGGTGCCCACCAATTTCACCCAGTTTCACTGTGTCGGGTTGTGAGCCCACAGAGGGCCAAGAGAAAGCTGAAAGGTTCTTCACATGTCTGGTTCTGGAATCGATTTGCCTTTATATTCGCCCATGGTGTTTCAGCCTTTCTAGGCAGACCTGGAAAAGGGCTTTTCCAGCATATCTCTCTAGTGAGGGAACATCCGGCTGTTTATTAATGTTCTAGCCAGCCCCCCCCACCCCAGTTCCTCAAACGTGTAATTCCGAGCTGAACCTCATGGGTGTTTGGGGAAAACCAAGTGGACTTCTAAAGTTCTCTTTCCCCATAGGTCACCACACTGGCTTTAAAAGAAAGCTTTTAGAACGGAAACATGACACATGGTGCTGGACTGCGGACCCGGAGGTCAGCGGGCAGAGCCCTGCTTGGATTCCCGTCATCGGGCCGTCCAGCTGAGTAAATCGCGACTGGAGGGCGTTTGTTGTGCTGCATGGAGGACGGAGCGTCACCGCGGAACGGCACATGCTAATAGCCTTATAAAATAGGCTTTTATCGTACAGCCATCGACCTCAGGGTGCATCTCTTTGCTTTGGGTCGGTTTTCGACTCGGGGAATACCCGCCGCCTTTCCGTGATTATGTTCCTTCTACCCAGGGAGTCTTTGCCACAGGCCCATCTCCATCTTGTAGCACTTTGGTGGGGCTGTGCATTCTGATGGCTTTCTAATCGTGTGAACGTGCGAATGTGGCTCCCAGCTGCTCTGGCTCCCCCCTCGGCAGTGACGTCGCACTCCCCCGGGGCTCACTGGGGTGCTCACATGCGGCCCGCTAACTGCTAACGGCTAACGCCACTCGGCCACCTCCACGTGCTTCAGTTCACCTTAAATCTGTGGGTTTTTTCTGGAGGGAGAGCTGGGGGGTGGGGAACCGCACAGCTCGACAAGCGGCGATAAACCATTCCGATATTTCTTTTCCAAACACATCATTAGCTCCGTGGCAACCAGATGCCGTGGGAGGCTCTTCCGCTTCTGCCGGGCCGCAAGGACCCCATCATTAAAGTCCTCATAATGTCAGAACAGCAACCATCGCATTGAAATGGACATAATCGCTGCAGCAGCTACTGGATCTGGGTCGTCGTCCGTGATCAAAATTTTCAGGTTTCCTGTGATGTCACACTTGCGTGGAGCCAGCCAAGAGCGGCTCCAGGTGCCATTATCATCAGCAAAAGTCGATGGATCCATACAAACCCAGTTTACACAGTTGTCCCACGCTCCAGTCTGTTTCTGTCTGCAATACTCTGAAGTACCAATAGGGGGACATCTTTTCAAACTCTTGATGAACCAGATGCTGGAGAGTTCTGTCTCTCTGACCAGGGATTCGCCTCTGAGCTGCAGTTTCTAGCTTCTTTCAATGATTCTTGATGGGACTCATGTCAGGACTCCGGCCAACCAACTCAAGGACATTTAGGACTCTCTTTTTTTCCCCCCACATAATTCCACTGTGGCTTTTCCCAAGTAACTAGGCAAACATTGAGCAAATGTGCATAGAGGAGTGACTCCAGGCCCAGTGGGTGGGCTTGCCCCGTAAAGACTCCCGACTGTCACCCCCAATAAAGGCCCTTTCTCTCATTTCCTAATTTTTAAATATTCCTCTGACAGTTACACAGTGGTGGGGGCCGGGAGAGTTTTGTGAGACACTGGTGGTGCATAATCTTAATAGAACATTTTTCAGAGCAGATACCCAGCAGTAGTGTGTGACGCTTTTGGAACGCCTGTGTGGGCCTCTATACCAAAGGCTAATTGAGCCCCTTCGGTGTCCATCAGGCACTGATGGCCAGCTTAAGCCCGTTCCCCGAACTGCGAGCTGGGATTGGGGAACGCCGGTCAGGCATGCTGGCATGCCAGTTTGTTTGTGAGGGAAACCTCGGCGGGACGACGGGCCACTTTCAGTGACGGGGGAGGAGTTGCGGGCCTGAAGGCGCGGCTCTCGGATCAGTGCGGCTGGGAAAGTGCCCCCCCCCTGTCTGGAGTGAGATGCATACCCAAACAGGACAGCTTTCCTGCAGGGATCTACTAATGCAAAGCAGCCTTCTGTCCCCCACTCTGGCGCTCAGGCCCCGCATTCTTTAAGGCTATCGCCAGTGATGTGTAACTTCATGTTATTCTACTGCTTCTACTCCTTATTGGGCTTTGAATGGTAATAATCACTTTCGGAGTTGTATTACGGAAACCTGCTTTGTGAGTGTACTTTTTCTACAGCCAATAACTGAATATGTAGTGAATAAGTTGCATTATTGCTGTATTTATTGTTCGTATTCAGACCACACCTTAGTTTTTTTTTTTTTTAACTGGACCCATTTATGGGAGATTTAGAGAAACTTAGTGGTGCCTTAACCGCTATGCCTCTTGCTGGCCATATACAGAAATACTCAGCTGCCTCTTCACTGGTGCTGAACTGCAGTGGTCCCCTTTATATTTTTTTAGAAAAGGCCTCGGAGGTCCCGAAACGGAACCCTGAGGTCTGTTTGGGGGGGGGGGGGGGGGGTTCAGTGCTAACTGTAAATGAAACAGAAAGCATTGAAAAAGCAAATGTGAAATTACAATTCCAGTGGGACAGGGAAGGGGTCTGGGGGTCACTAGCAGAACAAACAGGAAGGAGCGACAGGTGGCAGACCAGCGTGAGCACAATGACCTCACAGTCCCCGGGGCCCGAGCTCGGAGCCGCCTCCCTCTCCTCTGCTAACTCGGTGGTTATGGGCTAACCCTCTTTTAGCCCCTGTGCTAATTGGCCGGCGCTCGGCTGCCTGAGGATTTCAGCAGGGACGGATGCCCGGCGTTGCCGGTCTCCGCGGAGATGCGCGCTCTGTATCAGGTCCTGTAACCTAGTGTTCTTCCTCAGAGTTAATCGGGGCTCCTCGTCGCTCCCTCCCAGCGCTGTGCACGCGGTGGCGGGGGCCACGGCCGCCGAGGGGGCTAACGCGCTCAAATTAGACTGATCTGCAGGAGGATTTTCTCGCTTCGCGCCCTGGCTCTGTCTCTGGCTAATTAATTCACCTAACTGCATGGTTTGGAGTGCTGGAGGGGACCTGTACAAACTCATGGAGAACGCAGCAAACTCCACCCTAACCCCAACCCCAACCCTACAGGCGTCGGGCTACAGAGCCACCCACTGAGCCGCCCCCGCTACCAAACTAGCACAGACTAGCGTGGGGCTACTTGCTAGTTAGCTGCTGTATCCAGTTACCGGAGACCAGGCAAGCACCTTCCCTGTTTTTAGTGATTAACCTCCCGGGCAGGCTGACACTGCAGTACGCTGGTTTCCATGGTCACAGGTTCCCGTGTCATCGCCGCCTGGCCTGCCAGTTTGCCCCATTCCTGCGTTTGCTGATTGGCCGATTCCCCCCCACGCGTCCCCCTTCCCACAATGCTCTGCCGCTGCACCCATCACCGACTCATTTTGCCTGTACTTGCATTGTCGCCATGTGGGTAATTCGGAAAAAGACGCAAAGCGTCGCACGAGTATCTTTGCTTGAGCGTCTCATGCTGAACAAGCAAACAGACGAAGCGCCTTCGCCCGCCGGCTTATCGCACGATAAGCCGACGTTTCCGGCGCTGCCTGTGGCCCGTTTTCCCCCGAGGCAGCTAGCTAAATAAAGGCAGTTATCTCGAATGCATTGGAGGAAGGGAAAATCATTAGGGAAGGAATCTAAACTACGAAAGTAGAGGAGCTCGGTGGCAGCAGAAAGCCGCCGGCAGACCCCGGCTGCCCCTTTGTTCAGCATGCGGGTCGGTAACTGCAGAACATCACGCTCTGTTACATCCATTCACGTGCAAATAAAGGAAGCCACCTCCCCTGTCAGATGGAGGGACTGGTGGTGCATACCGCCGTCATCTTAAGTACCTCCATGCCGGCGATCAGCCTGGCGGAGCGGCCTCCAGGTGGCACTGTGGCAGCCCGACCGCTTTCCCAGCGAAACAAGATCCGAAAGAAGGTGTTCAGGCCATCGCCGGGCTTCACGCGTTTTGCAGATTTAATGACAGCCATCCTGGAAATTATTCTTGTTGAACAATCATCTCCCCTCCAGATGATGATGCATCCTTATGTCTGTGACTGTTCTATCTGTAAGTGTTCCTCCAGACAGTTGCGGAACTTATTCTTTTTGGGTTGAAGGTCACAGTGGGGGCAGTGTAAAAGCTAATGATGCAGGCCTGGAACGCTCCCACCGGTTAAGAAAGACCCTTCTGATTGGTTACTGCTGCAGTTGGCTGCTCACTGCGCTTCCATGAACATGCTTTCATTGGCCGTCCTTGGGCGGTCTTGCTGGCATGTTTTGTTATGGAGGGAAGGAAGTGGACTTACCAACTCAGCCCCAAACACACCCGGTCCAGTAATGCAGATCAAGGCGCTTTTAGCTTGGACAGGAACTAGGCTCCAATCCCATGGCTGCCAGAGTGATGTCACCATTGCGCCCTTAAGCAAGGCCCTTAACCCCCAGTTGCTCCAATCAGATCCTCTTTCCAAATACTATGTCACTTTGAATAAAAGTGCCTCCAAATAAATAGATATACGTGAATGTAAATATGCTAGGATTTCATTTATTGCAGAGGTCCAAAAATGAGCACTGCATTAAAGAAAGGAAGTTCTCAGCATGTGATGGTGTTAAATCTCGGACTGGCTCCCTCCCTTCTGTGGCGAGCTTAGCCATCTTGGAGCGTGACGTTCGGCTAGGCCTCAGGCCATCGCTCTCCAAGCCACCGCCCCACCCTCTTTCACCCCAGGCCAAAACGTGACCGCACACATGGTGCATGCTGGGAATATCTCCAGCAGGAGAAAAAAAAAACTCATGTAAAACATACCTTTCTGTTTTGGAGGCATTTCACTCACCACACATGCTGCTTTTTGGAATGATTTAACCGCCAAGGACTGTGGCCCTGCAGTAGCTATATCTGACATATTTGCAGGTTTGTCCTTATAGCGCTGTCTGCACGAATACTACACCCACCTCGCAGTTTCAGGGTTTAGACTCACCTGGTGACAGTTGCCCCCAGTTATCAGGGAGGTCCCAGTCTGTTCCATGTTCCCAGAATGCTCTTAATGCTGCACTTTCCATGGACTGAATAGTTGTTCCATTAGGTTCCCGCTATGTTTGGTAGACGCTGGGTAGCTCCTGTTCCATTCCTGCTCACACTCGTACCTGGGCATTCATTGGAAGCTCAGCCCAGCCGCACTAACGCCTAGTCCACTCCTCGACAGCGTGTACGTTTGTATTGTGCTTTTTGGCTCACTTGTACGTCGCTTTGGGAAAAGAGCATCTGCTACATGAAATAAATCTTGATGTAAATATATGTTTTTCATCCAGCCATAAAGTCTTAGTGGAAGAGAACAGCTTTGTGTCAGAATTCTGGCATTTCGGATCTGTTAGTTTAGTGTAAGCCGTACACGGGAGCAGAGTGACTTACCTCCCGTTTTTCCCGAAGCAGGGCAGGGCCCTGATGTTTGCCAGGGCCCTGGGCTATGGCCTAGAATGGTCTGTGTATTATTGCACGTCTGGCGGCTCACTACCTAGTGTGGGTCTGGGTCCCCCTCATCACCAGCCCCCAGCTCAGACCAGTGCCTCTGTGTTATTTTTCCTGCTTCCACTGAGGTCAAAGGCGTCCTGGTTGTTTTCATTGGGTACTGAAGGCTCCCAGGTGACTCTTAGTAGGGGTTTTACGACGGCCTTTATCAAGGCCCTTTGTTGGGTCGGGGATCTCTTCCCCACCATCTGAAAGCTGTATAGTGAACACACAAGTCAGACAATACAAAAATAAACAGAATGGCGTCTTGGCCCGGCGCACACATGCAGGTCTGCTCTCTCCCGCAGGAGCTTGTTCTTGCCCTAATCCTCTTTTGTCTGTTTTCGGCAGCTGATCCAACGTGGACAATGTGAGACTTTCCCCTGCTTTCCGGTCGCTTTGGTGGGGGGTTTTAAGTGGTTTGTCGGGAAACCGATATCCTGCGTGCCATGTGCTTTTTTGATGTGCCAGAGACAAAGAAGTAGACAGAAGAATATGAACGTGGAACTTAAACAAAACTGCAGTTTAAACTGTGGCAGAGCGGGACAGTAAGGGACAGGCTCCCAGCTAAAATGTCAAAGGTGGCTGAGCTAAAAGATGGAGGTTTGAGTCTGTGTAAGAACAGTGTTGTTTTGTGGTTGGAACTCTATTAATCTGGATGTCTTATGTAAAACCATATTGGGGGGAAATCACTGGAATGCATGTACTATAGAACTGTCCTACATATTTTGTTTTGGACACAATTGATTGTAAGGCTACTCAGAGTTAGGATCGTTATGTTTCTGAAGCAGCTATAACCCAGATGAATCCCCCTTCCTGAACGGCAGATTAAAACATTACACTTCACCTTAAGCGCACATCAAGGCACTGCAATGGGACATGGGAATCCCCCACCAGGCCCTGCATCCACCCCAAAGACAGGATGTAGGTGCTGTGGAAACGGAGGGCCATCAACCTGACAGACTGTGGTTTCCTTTCTCTGATTGGCTGTCACATATAACTATTACGAATCTAGGTGGCAGCAGGTCGCACCTACATTGGGCAGGAAGCTCCCTAGCAGATGGCTCCAGGCCTTTCTGGGGGCATGGGTTACCTCACAGTAATTTTTCCCAGAATGCTTAAGCTGTGGAGGGTCGCGGTGGTTAGAGTGCTATAAAGTGACCCACCACATGTCTAAAAGTACACAGTTTTGGTGCCCTAAGGTCAGGGCACTTGGTTATGGGTTCCAAGGCTCCGATCTTCAGTCTGTTACTTTGCAGTCACATGTGCTAGATTGTAACACCTGCCAATCACCTTCTGCCTTGCAGTATTACTGAAAGAAGTTGGTGTTTCCTCAACCAAATAAATATTTGACACTTTTATGCTCAATTTCAGTGCTTCCTAGAAACGTCTGCGTGGTTAAGCAAGAGGGTGGGACATTCCCAGCAGAGTGCTTGCTTTGGTAATAAACTTGGCGACATCAGAGTTTGTGTCACGGATCTGCAGGACTTACACAGCTGTTATCCATCTGTGATCCTGTTGAAGAAGTTTAGTGGGGCGGGCATGCCACTTATGGGCATGAGGCACCACAAGTACCTTGCCGGCAGCTGCCACTGCCACGTGGAGAAGCTGTCCACCGTCAGGATTCTTACACCAGGAGCCTGGTAGCTTTGGTTAGAGAACAGCAGTACAACTAGCGACAGCTGGGGAACATCATGGATAGGTTGCAATGGAAGGAGTTCCACTAGTGACACATCTGAACAAGGAGCAGGTGGATTTATAAAATAAGACCTCGACTTCCTCTGAGATGACGAACCTACCTGCAAGTCTCATCTTTGTCTGTTGCTCTCAGCCAATGTATGTCAGTTGTTTTTTCTGTTTATTTTTTAATTTGCTTGCTTTGACAATCTTTTTGAATGAGAAAAACAAAGGGACATTGATGATGATGATGATGATGATGATGATGATGATGGCGGCGGTGGTGGTGGAGAATAGCCAGTCATGTCTTCTGAGAATCCCAGTATGCAGTAAATCACTCCTGGAACTTTAGTCCAGAGAAACTGAACTGAGATCATGTTTTTGTCCTCTGGGCCAGGGGTGGCCTCAAGACAACTGAGGAGCAGTTACAGATCACAGGGATCTGGGACAGGCTGCTGATGTTGTGTGAGCTAATGTCTCCGAGATGTAGTGCGTGTGTCTCTGTTATCCGCTGGTGAGCATCTCGTCGTGTGCAGCATACACTCCGTCATGCAGCTGTCTCACATAGAAGCGCTTGCATGGACATTCAGTGCCACACCACAACATGCAGTCAGTGGTGCAGCCCAATGTATTCACTGTGGTTACATTATTAGGTAACCTAGCTAGTTATCCTTCAAAGGTAGGTGAGTAGAACGCTCCGAGAATACCAACTTGGGTACCTGAAACCCATCAAGTTATGCCACTAAGCAAGGAATCCTGTTTTGTGATTCAGGCTCCCGTTCACCACTTCAGGGTACCCCAGTTTTGAATCTTTGTTGACTTGCATTTAGCCCAGACTACCTTAAATAAGAAGTTATCGACCAATCACATCCTGTGCCTACACATAGTCAGCCAAGAGCATGCTAGATAGATGCAGACAGGATCACAACAGACAGGAACAAATATGGTATTTAAAGCCGTTTTTTTAACATAAAATTTTAGC
>JAODKL010000041.1:12467756-12483064 GCA_026780765.1 Petrocephalus schoutedeni
GATAGATGCAGACAGGATCACAACAGACAGGAACAAATATGGTATTTAAAGCCGTTTTTTTAACATAAAATTTTAGCTGCTTTACCTGTGAAAAATGTAAGTGGATTTACAGTTAGTGGAACGAAGTTTCGCGGAAGGTAATTAGTTAGCTAATGATTTTCAAAATTAGTGGAAACGCACATCAGCTAACAAAAAAGTTTGCGTTGTAAACTAGCAGTTAGCAGATTAGTGGAACTGCATCCACCACAGGAGAATACGCACAAATTGATGTACTGGCCTGTTCCTTTGTGGCCTTCCTGTTACGTCTAATCAGTCTGGCCATTCTCAACTGACCTCTGTCATTTACAAGGTTTTTATGTCAACTGCTTCTCACTGGATGTTTTTGATTATTGCTTATTATCACTCCCAGGAAAGTGGCTGTTTCTGAGATCCTGGAACCATCTCAACATATTCAGCATCACCTTGATCATGCATCTTAGCCATTCTGAGTTTATCTGATAGGCCTGCTAGCTGGGTTGGTAGAGCATAAGACTCTTAATCAAGGTTGCTAACTTTGGTCAGCCGCCTGACATGAGATTTTCAATTCTGCACACACATGCACATGCATTTACATGTATGTAACAGTTTCAGTGCCTTGTAAATAGTCTGCAGGGGTTGTAGGCTACCCCAACACTTTTGATATAGGTGATTTTAGGTTTATACTGGAAGAATATAGAACTGGCTAAATATTCCTTGCGTGAGATTCTGAATGCTAGATGTGTGAGAGTTGGCAACGCTTCTTAATCGCCAGGTTGTAGGTTCAAGCCCAACGTTGGATTAGGGTTGGCTTTAAGGTTAATGTTAGGATGTTATTTGTATTAACTAGTGCTGGTGTTGGTGACCGCAGTTTCAGAAGGTGATTGCAGTGACCCGGGTCCACCTCTACTCATGCATGTATGTCGAGGCGACTGTCAGTAGCGATGTCTCTTGTGGACCCCGCTGAATTATTTATGGTAACAGAAGAAAAGCCACCAGATGAAAGCGGGTGCATGGGTGCATGTGTAGGCAGAGTCCCAGGTAATGTGGCTCGCCTGACACACTGTGGGTTCAAAACCTCTAAATCTAGTGCAGATCTTCCTTTACCATTAGACTGCAGATTGACCTGTAAACCCCGAGTCTGGCTTTACACCATCATTTCCACTTTACCTCCTCAGAGCTCCTCAGTATCCACAGAACTGCTGGCATTGGACCAACTCGCCAGTCAGCCAATCTCACATTACCTCTGACTATAATCTGTCAGTAATAATCCCAAGGCATGTCAGTTGCCCCCAAAGGGTGGACTCTCCCCCCAGCAGCCTGGCTCACCTTGTTTCCTCAACTCAACATGGTTTGGGACAACAGTGTCTGCAAAATGAATGTGATTTATCAGTAGCTCCTTTGAGAAAACATGGAATGGAGACCATGGATTGTGTTTAAGATTCTGTAACAGATGAGGATCTGACTGCGACTGGCATGACGCAGCCCAAGTAGCAAAGATCATCCTAAATCGCAGCCGGCTGTTTCACTCGAGATGCGACAACATGCTCCTTGGGACCACAAGTGGTCCAGAGACTCTGTGTGCAGGAGTCTGCTGTCTGTCCTGGAGTGTTTCAGTAGCATATTGCAATGTTTCTCAACTCAGTCCTCGGTGACCTCCAGATAGTTCACATTTTCACATGCCCATGCCCACTTGACTACTGTAACTCTCTGTATTCAGGTATTAGTAAGTCTTCACTCTCTCCACTACAGCTAGTTCAGAGTACCGCAGCGAGGCTGTTGACCAAGACAAAAAAACGGGATCACATTACACCTATACTTGCTTCATTGCACTGGCTTTCAGTCCAGTATAGGATACAGTTCTTCTCACTGTTTTTAAAGCTTTGAATGGTCTGTGCCCCCCTTTTGTTTCTGATTTACTTGCCTACCATAGTGGGCCCAGACAGCAGAGGTCGACTGATAAACTTCTCTCCATACCGCGAGCCCGTCGTAAGCGAAAAGGTGACCGTGCTTTTGCAGTGTAAGCACCTACTCTTTGGAATCCCCTTCCATTCCGTATCATCCTAAGTTGAAGTTAAAAACTTATTTTTATAGATTGGCTTTAATTAAAGATAGTTTTATTGTTGGTTTTGTTTGTCTCGTTAGCTTTGGGTTATATTGTTTTGTGCTATTTTATGTGGCTAACGTTATTTGTGCAATGCTATTTGGGCTTTATCGTTTATCTTTGTGGCTGTCTTGTGCAAATTTTTGTACAGCACTTTGGAATGCTTTGGCTATTTAAATGTGCTTTACAAATACATTTTACATTACATTGCATTACATTACATTTTTACTCCCAGTCTGCTCCAGCCAATTGGGAACTCCGAATACCTGGTACAGCTATGATCTGGGAGGGAGCAAAAATGTGGACTGTCTGGGGGTCCCCATGGGCTGGGTTGAGGAACATTGGCTTGGGCTATGACTCAAGGCACCATTTGCTTCCTCTTCCTCTTCTCCATAATGTCTCGGGTTCCTTAGCACCTAACCCAGCTCCTCTTCCCGACAGGCCAAGCGACGAGAGGCACCCTGCGGTAAAGGCTGACGGCTATGTGGACAGCCTGGCCGAAGCAGTCGACATCCTCCTGAAGTGCCGGGGGCAGTGAGCCCACCGCCAGTCCCACTCATAGCCTTCCCACTTCCTCTCCAGGACAGAGACAGACCTGGAATTTGCACACCCAGCTTGAGGACTAAACACTGTCACCCTAGTCGATGACTGAAATAACATGACACTACATTGTCTATCTAACGAAATGTATGAAAGAAGGTCTGATCGAGACAGTATGATTTAACTGCCTTACATCTTAATAAAATACTTGTATAGGCAGGGGAAAAAATAAAATATGATACCTGTTGCTGTCATGTTTACTTAGTGTTTCCAAGTGGGTGCATTTTTGCCCAGACTACAGTACTATGCAAAAGTCTTAGGCAGTCAAAGGAAATGTTTAAAGCTATTTTTCTAGGTAGCAACTGTATATTCGTTCAGAACAAAACCAGAATTTAACATTATAACATATGCAAATGAAGAATAACACAATACAAACTACCAGGAATTTCTTCTGTACTCCAGTCTTCTTACTGATGCCTTGTTGGATGGCTAGATGAACACCACTTTGGTTCCCAAACCTCTCCTCAGGGGCACCTCAGTCATTCCATGTATTCATGACATTTCAGATCTAGCTTACATAAAATTAATCAAATTATTTTAAAGAAGCCTGATCTATTAATTAGCTTTACAAGGTGTGCTAGTGGTTCAGTCAAAAAAATCCAAGGGTGTACTGGATGGTTGCTGCAAATACTGGTGTGAGGCTTTGAAATGGTTAGGCTGACACACTTTGACAGACAAAATACCAGTTTTATACCAGCATGAAGATCATTCAAAAATCATTTCCTTCAACCGCCTAAGACTTTTGCACAGTACTGTACCTTAAATGCGACAAGTTATCGACCAATCACATCTTGTGTTTACATGTAGTCAGCCAATAGTGTGCCAGATAGACTGTTGCAGACAGGCTCACAACAGACAGGAAAACATTTATGTGATTTTAGGGTTTACAGCTGTTTTTTTTATGTTAAACTTAAAAAATGTTAGTGAATTTACAGTTATTAGAACTAAATTCAGTAGAAGCTAATTGGTCTACTAACGATTTTCAGAGTTAGCGAAAATGCTAATCAGCTAATGAAAAAGTTAGCTTTGCTAACTAGCTGTTAGCAGTTTAGCAGAACCCTGCCCGCCCCTGGAGGATGTTTGCTTAGTGGTTACAGGTGGGTGCAAGGCAGCGATTAATCTTGAGGATGATGGCAAGAAATAGAGGCACAGCAGGACCTGTTTTCCTCTCTAGTTCGTTGGTAGACAAACAGAATGGAAAGACGTTCCCTCAAAGGGAAGTCCGTTTATAGTCTGTGGAGCGTGGCGGTGGAGAAGCTGCTAGCCAATCCACAATGCAAGCGGTTTCTCTATGGGCATTACTCACAACAACAGGTGAGATGGAGGCACCATCGATGTCAGGAATAAAAGGATCACGAGGGATGTGTCTACAGCTTCGGTGATAAATGTATCATAAAAACTGTCCATTTTGCTGTGTATGACACTATGGCTCAAAAACACCAATAATGCCGCTTAGCATAAAACTGGATTTGGATTAACTGTCAAATTCCAGATTCCATCTGAAAACCCTGTAAATCAGAGGGACATTGCTGATAAGCCTCGTATTTACAACATTATTACACTTGAGATCACAATACGTGCTATATTGTTGTGATTATATGCCAACCCACATAAACACCAAATCCTCAGGGATCACGGTATATGTGTCTTGGGATGTATCAACAGTAGCAAACAAAGCAATGGAACTGTTGTCTTAAGCCCAAGGACCTCACAGAAGTAAACAAAAAAACTGAACAATAGGTCTTTGGATTCACTATATGAGCCCAAGTGTGGTCTTTGCTGGCTCCGGAGTGCCAGACGGTATAGATTCTGCAAGGTTTCGCTAACATCAAAATCAAGCATTAATTAGAGTGTATTGTTAAACTTATGGTAATATACTTAGGCACCGTCACTCATGTGCAATACCTTCATGCCAGTGGGCCTGTGGAGCTGGTGTGTATCTTCTGGGTATTCTGAGGGTGGAAGCCATGGGGGCCTGGAGTTGGAGCAAGGGAAGGACTGAAGGTGGGACTTTTATTTTGGTATGGGGTTCCTTCTGTCCTGGAACAAACCACCTTTGTTCTGCCTACCAGACCATGGGACCATTTCTGCAGTGACTCCTCCTTGGTAGGGTACACTATATTCAGTCTAACAATGAATGTCAGTTTAACTTACCTTCTTGACATTCCACCAGGAGTCACGGCCAATGGTTTGGGATATTATCAAAGAGCTCTTAAACACTAAAGACATTTATTTAAATGATTCAGAGCAGTCAGACTTTTGTGCAATTTTTTTTTTCTTTTAGCAAAAGACCGGATATGGAAAGAAAACTTTTGGAAGTGATATCAATGGCTGATATTTTCTTTAGATTTACATATTATTTACATGGGCAGATGCCAGCCTTTAAGGAGGAAGGTTGTGTTTAAAGGGGATAACAAAGGTGTTTATCTTGAAATTTCAATTGGCAGTTGGCAGAAGTTGGTTAAAATACAGATGAATAAACTTTGTTTGCCTTTAGGCACACCTCAATTTCTATGCTGTCAAACTGAGGAACCTAAAAAAAACTTAATATATGCAGAGGCGCCAACTTTGGTCAGCTGGCTGGAGTGAGACTTTCATTTTGAGACAAGCCTGCACACACAAGCACAGGCATTAACATGTATGTAAGTGTTACTGCCTTGTAAGTAGTCGTAATAATGTAGCTAGTTACAGGTTCATAATGGGATAATGTAGATTTGTGGTAAGATTTCTTGCGTGAGTGTCACGCCAGATGAGTGTGAGCTGGCAGCCCTGACGCATGATCTGTTCTCTTTACAAGCAAATCATGCTCAGAATTTATGACCTTGGCTTTGCTAATAAACATGTAATTCTGCCTCTGTTGGTGACTGTCTCCAGGGAAACACGCCCTACTAACCTTTCCTTTAACCCCTATCCCGTGTTTGGGGTCAGTCTGACCCCAGAGCATCATTAAACGGTAGGCAAATTTCACCTGGGGAAATTATCACGGGAAAAGGGTTAAACCTAGTAAATGGCTGCTTGAGTCAAATGCAGAACCTTTTCTGTGCTTCGGAATGATTTATTTGTGATTTCATTACGTGGATGGTTGTGGGGTATACTAATTTCTTAATATACGCATCAAACATGAATTTGAAAGATCAGCTTTAAACACTGAGATCATAACCCTGCCTCTCTCTCCCTGCCCGAGTGGGGTTATATTTGTACTGCTAATATCTGGAGATTGTACAAGCTCATTCACACAGTCTGTGTCCGCAGCTTTCGAAAGTACAAAGCAGAGCACACTGAAGGTGAAGCAACAGTATTTTTCCAAGGCCGTCATCCAGGGAGGACATGACACACCAAGCTGGAAAATAGCTGTGGCATTCAGGAACATCTGCTCTGATTGATAAAAACACCATGAGGCTTGTTAACTTCATTCCTTTACAGGACGCAGGCTGCGGTATCTGCACCCCCCACGCCATTTGGCGCGCTTTCCTCGCAGTGTGAACGTGCTAAGTCGCGCGACAACAGGTACCACCAAACAGCGGCACTGGGCTGCCTCCAAGGTCAAAGGTCACCGGCTGCGGCTGAGGCCCCACATCCGTACGCTTTCACCGGACCGCAATTTCCGGCCATTTCCACGAAAGTGCAGACCAAATAGCCAGCTGAACTCGTGGACCTAGTCAGGCGTCGCCTCTGAGACTAATTATGTAATTTCCAGGGGACAGGTCGCCGTTGCCAAGGTTCAGTTTAACAAACGCTCCATTAATAACTTTAAACCCACAAAAAAGCATTTTCACTGTAAACGCTTCGCTTTCAAAACATGTGTCATGATCAGTATCACATTCTTTAACTCAGATGTCCTCAGCTCTGCCAGTAATGTGTATTTACCCTCATTTACTTAATCTCCATAACAGCCCTGTCCTCGAAATAAAAGGCTCTCTTCCGTGAGAACGTATTCAAGCAAAGGCGGGCGAAGGCATTCCTAAAAGCGGCGTATGCTCTCTAGGCATTGACGGGAACACTGAAACCTCCTCGCTAACTAGAATTTACTACTAAAAATATATTTTAAAACCCTCTGCCTGGGCAGCAGAGGCATGTTCAGCCCTTCTGGGGAAGCCGACGGTCAGATCAAGCGGATGGCGTGCATTCCACGAGCAGGAAGCAGCGAAAGCATATGTTTTTCTTTTACGGATTCTTATTCCTGCACTATTCGGGAGGGTTCCCGCAGTCGGGCTGCTGGGCCTCGAGCGCGGCGTCAGGCACAAGGAGCCGGGGCGAGGCGGCGTGGCTCGACCCTGGCGACGGTCGGCATGTGTCTTTTTGACAGAACGTCATCCTCCTAATGTCACAATGCTGTGTCCATCTCCCCTCCATTCCTGTCACTCAATGCCACGTTCAGACACTCCGACCGAGTTATTCTCTCCTGCTGAGGTATCTTTAGATTCCAGAATGCAAATAGATTCCAGGCCACTGTGGTCCTGCCCAGGGCTTCTTCAGAAACATATGTATGAGTACATATGTATAAGTATAATCATCCATCCATCCATTCATCCTCTGTCCTATTCAGGGTCACGGGGGGTCCAGAGCCTATGGAGGCTTAGGTTGCAAGGCAGGGAACAACCCAGGATGGGGCCAAAATATGATTATTCATTCTGAAAATTATTCAGAGACCAAGGGAAAGACGCAAGATTATGGACCATAATCATTTTGGCCTTTCATTTTGCTCGGCCTCCTTCTAACACTCGGCTTTCCGTCTCTGAAGGAACCCACACGCTGATATTCCCACACGCACGTTATCTGTAAGGACCCTCAGTACCTCCGTCCAGCCCCGTGCCCTGCAGGCATTTTCCCCAGTTCCTTAGCAAGGTAAACCGTAAGCATCTGTTCAGCTCACATTATAGCTCTGCTTTCAGGTCCACTTTAAAAGTGAGGGGAGACGTCCAGTTTATTTGGTGCCGCTAGCTAAGCTCATCCAAAGCATTTGCCATCCCGGCAGCAGGTGTTTAATGGTGCAGTAAGACAACCAGCCATCAGATATGAATGGGAATGTAAATATCATTGTAGAACTGTAGTTTTTTTTCTCTCCTTTTTAAGTTATAGCGTGTTTCATCATGGCGCTTTGATCACCGTGAAGAGCTGCCGGGTAATATTAATCTTTATACTATTGTTATTATTATTATTATTAATCTTTATACTATTGTTATTATTATTATTAATCTTTATACTATTGTTATTATTATTATTAATCTTTTATTGTTATATTATAATTATACAATTAATATATATTGTTATTATAATAATTATTAATAATAATCTTTGTATTGTTATTATTATTAATCTTTATATTATTATTATTCTTATTAAACAAGACAGCTGATGTGAAGAAGCGGCCTAGCATGCAAAATTAAAGGTTCTCTAAAGTGCTGAGACCAATATGAAGACACCTCAAATAGCTGAACCACCTTACACTAAACACCAACCAAAATGTCTGTTGTATACAAGCACTGCTGGTCATGTCAGCCTCTAAAATGGTAGCCAAGAGAGCCTTCATGCCAAAAAGCTGAATGCCAAGGGCGTTTCCGTGTCTTATGATGTCACCGGTCCAGGATCCATCCTCCATCCCATCACAACCTCCCTCCACCCCCCAAAGTTGTTAGTTGTTAGGTTGTTGTTCCACTCTGTTTGTCTGCCGAGTTGAGTTGTTAGGGTGTGCCTCAGCTGGCTATGCCTCTCTGCCCCTGATTGGTAGGTTGCTAGCTGAAGCCCCGCTTCAGCAGGGCTTTATTATCAATAATATTATCAATATTATCACTATTATTGTTACCACATTTCCAACCTTCACCGCCAGGTGAATCGGGACAGGTCCATGTAAAAGCTTCTGATTAGACTGTGCTGACAATGGACACATCTGGATATGTCAACCTCTCAACCATAAACCCTGACAATGCACCGGAGGCCAGGGAAGTGGGCCACTCAGAGGAAGACCTCGAGAGCTACAAGTTAGAGCAGGGGTGGCCAATCTTATCCACAAAGGGCCAGTGTGTATGCAGGTTTCGGGGATAACCTTTAGGTCAGCTGCTCAAACCTAGGTGTGAAGACTCTTTGACCAATCAGTCCACTAATTAGTAAACTAGGGAATTGTAGCAAAAACCCACACACACGACCCTTTCCGCCCAGCCCTGTGTTATAGGGTGTTGAGGGGGCATCTGTCCAAGCTCGAATTTGGCCTTTGCCTCGGCCTAGCGGCACTTAAGGTGAGATGAGGAAGAGGGCTGGCCTTACCTTGCCCCATGCTCTGGTGTTTGGGTAGCGTGTCGCTAAGAGAAACCTTAGCAGTTAACAGCATGTTGCCAGGTAGCCTTGAATGAAGCTTATTTTTCCATTTGGGAGTGCTTGCTCACGGGGAAACGGACAGCAGGCTTGATCGGTTTTTAGAAGGAGTTTGAGAAACATCCTGGCAGGAAGCAGAGAAGCATTGCCTGGATTCACAATCATCCCCGCTCTGCTGTGCTTTGGCACGCCACATCCTCTTGGGATCCATCACGTTTTACGGGTGCCGCTAGACGCCTAGAATGCATAACCAAAACTCAAAACTTTAAATAAATAAATAAACAAATAAATGCCAAATAGCCAGTACTGGAAGTCAAAGCCACTTAGAAATGAAATCCCGTTTGAATTTCACCCAGGGTTCTTAAACACCGCAGCCAAAAACCATTTGGTCAGGTTACAAAAACCGTAAATCTTTAGGAATTTGACGACTATAAAAAAAAAATAACTACAAGGAACCATTTTATTAAGACTTTGGTTCGGTGTGACTGATGAATTTAGCCTGTTTCACAAAGTGACCATAAGAGATATTTCTTACATACCTTTACAATTCAGTGTTTATTTATATAGAAATATTTGTATTTCATTTTTTTTTGCTACAATCATAAAAAGAAAAACTGATGCTGATCAAATCTCTAAATATAGGAATCGCATCTCAGTCTGAGTGGACTGCGCTGTGCGTAAGTGGACGCCCATTTATGGAAGGAGGCATGTCCCATGAGGCACCTCAGGGTGCTTTCCTTCAGGTCCTCATGTGTCCACTCCTCCCCCCCACCGACTGAGGGAATGACAGACAAAGGCACCTGGACTGGTGTCGCCAATCAACTCCCTGCGGGGGGGGGGGATCAGGTGACAGGGAGGTTTCACAAAGTGCTAAATCACCCCATTATAAAACTATGGCGTGAAATGAACCCCCCTGCCATGAAGGGAGACCCAATCACATCAGAGTCTGCAACACCCCCCCCCCTGTATGTCCCAAAACACAACAACAACAACAATAATATAAAAAGAGCATTGTGCGTGTCCAAGGCGCCAGCAGGACGATCTGGCCCCTCCCGACTCTGTCCGCATTGCGTGCTACATCCAGGGTCAGGTGCCTTCCACATCCTGCCGGTAGCGTCCACCCTGAGCCTGGCTTCACCGTGATCCCCCTCCCACAGACACCCGTGTCAGTTCCTCTCGATCTGCTCGATGTCCAGCTCGCCGCCGAGCCGGTCCGCGTCGGTCCTGGAGCCACACTGGGCCCGCCAGCATCCGCCCATGCCATCCCCTTCCTCTCCAAACGAGTCTTGGTGACGCGTCGCCGTGTGCCGAGGCTCCGCCCCCTGGCTGTCACTGCCGGTCACCTGATTGGTGCCATTGCTACACGAAGGGGCGGGGCTGCCGCAGGAGGAGGCCTCCATAAAGCCCGGACAGCTGAGGCTGCAGAAAGTGGAGAGTTTCTGCAAAAACAAGGAGAAGGGAAAGTAAGTGGTCTGTCTTGACACGGCGCCCTTAGCAACGCGGCACAGCATGCACTTTGTGAAGACTTAATGCAAAGTAACAGGAACGCGAATTTTCATTAGCATGTCGCCGTTCACGTCAGCACTGTCCGGCGTGAGCCGCGCCCGCTGTGTCGCGGCCATTACCACGGCAACCGGGTGTTTGCATTGTAAATCATACGCTTTTTTCCAGCCACATGGTCCATTACCCCCTCCTCCATGTCTCGAAGGCTGCAAGGCCACCGGGCTTGGCTTCGCTCAGACCTTCAGCAAACAAGGCCGTGGGGGGGATCGTTTGGATTTACGAATCTAGCGTTTCTTCAGGTTTTACGGGGCCGGGCGCCTAGCGGCCGGGCTGACGTGCCGACGTCGCCAGGTGAGAGGCATGCGCTTCGATAGGCATGCCGGCAACTCGCAAATGGACAGCACCTTGCGGGGACCTGGCGCCAGAAGGCCGCATGCAAGCCAGCCACCCTATGCTGCACAAAGAAGCTCCAGTGGCTGAAAAGAATGAAATAAAAATTCCAGCAGCATGGTGACTCATGGTGAGTGGCTGGGGGGTGGGGGGGGTACCATCCTGCTCGTGGGCCCACGTAACCGCAGTTTCAATCATGTGCCGCCCTAAGAACGAGAAGTGTGCATGCAGCTCTCGGAACAGATAGAAGTGTGTGTGTGTGTGTGTGTGTGTGTGTGTGTGTGTGGGGGGGGGTGGGGTGGGGGAGGGAGCAGGCATCTGCTGGCCTGCTATGTACGAGCAGCTGGCCTGCCGCAGTCCCCATCCTCACCCGGCCGCCAGCCCCACCCCCCTCAATCCCCAAGCCCGTCACTGACCCCAAAAGTCTGGCGGGGCGTGCCCTCCATTCAGAGGTGGGGAATGTGCAAGCACGGCAGCGAGGGGGAGCAAGACTCCACGTGCACGCGTGTTCGAGGGAGCACATGATCTGCCAAAGGGTTCGCACATTCGGGTAAACGTGTGCAGGCTGTAGCAGGCCCCATGCAACAAATACATAAAGCGGACAGATGGACACAAACCGACAGAGAGAAACAGACAGAGACACAGATAGAGAGCTAGAGAGAGAGAGAAATAAGTCTTAGGCAGTCAAAGAAATGTTTAAAGCTATTATCTGGGTGGTAAGTGTATATTTGCACAGGAAAAGAGAATTAACATGACAACATATGCAAATTAAGAGTAACAATAATTACTGATATCTTGTTGGATGGCCAGATGTAAACCGCCTTGTTTCCCAAAGCTCTCCTAAGGGGCACCTCGGTCATTCCATATATACGTTAAATTTCACCGCCAGCACACTTAATTCATTAACTAAACTAGTTGAATAATGAGGTATTAGTTACCCAAACATGTTGGGGCAGTTGATTAATTAAAAAATATGCACACGTTGCTGCAAATACTGGGGTGATAGCAGTTTTACATTAACATGAAGATCATTTAAACATTTTCTTTGACTGCCTAAGACTAAGTGCATGTTTGTCACAAGAAAGTCTGATCAAACCGACCAGAGTTCTAACTTTTGTTCGGGGTGACACACTTCGCCCACCATCCCTACAGATATGAGTTTGGGAGGATTGTAAACACGCAGCCAGCTTGTCGATCCAAGAGCATTCCGCTTTATATTTACTAACAGACAGGAGTCACCCGACGGATCGAAAGGGCAGGACCTCCCAACAGGAAATGCAGTGCAGATACGGGAGACCTCCATTCTGCAACGCAGGAGCGGCGACCAGGAAAACTCGCCTAGCTTTTTTTACAAGCGTGGCGTGGTGCCAGTAAAGTATTTATAGACTGCAAGGACCCAGGGTCAGGCCTATATGCTGCCTGCACTAAAAACCCACCGTGCAGTTTCCTGTGGGGCAGACCACATCTGTCATGCTGTAAAACTACAACAACTGAAAATGCTGCAGGAGCATCTCTCAGTGAAACAGCTTTGAAATACTCCTAACCCAGAGGCACAGACCACCACAGAGAACCAGTCAGTCACAGACTGTCAAACCAGGAACTCATGTAGGAGACACCTGGCCAGTGCAGCAAAACAGTGTCCAGAACATTGTGGAAGCTGCTTTTTAAATCGACCTGTAATGGCGCGGCGGTCCGGTCTGTCTTCGTGACACTTCACAAGACTCACCAAGATGTGGCTACAGAGACACGGGGCTGTTCTACCAAGGGGTCTTTGTTGACTGCCTAATTAGAAAATTAAGTTGGGGGGTACCATTAGTCACAGACAACGGAGGCAACCCAAACACCAGCATCCACTCCATGACGGCCCCCACCACCAGGGGTGAAAACGTCAGGTGCAGAAAGTACAAATCCAGACCAACTTTTTGTTTCGGCCACCCAGCTGGGTACTGGGTGACTGTCCACCTTTATACGCAACTGATGGGTTGAAACAAAATCTTGGTGCGGATTTGTACTCTCCAAATCTGAACTTTCCAGCTCTGCACACCGCCATCTGTTTCCTGCACGGATCGCCGTGCCCTGCGAGTTCCTCTAGGAGATCCTGTCTCGATTATGGCCTCCGGGTCTCTTTTCTATGAAAATGACGCAAGTATAAACCTCCCCCATGATGAGGTCGCCCCTGTTTACCCGGCACATGGAGCTCTAAGGGCCACGTTCTTCCTGGACCGTCAGGGAGGAGACCTTCCCAGCCTGATCCCAGGCCAAAACGGGCTCTTCAGTCCTTCAGGTCAAATCAGCTCTATTCAACAGAATTCTGCAGCGGCCGCCCCGTGTCAATGACTTGTTTCGGTGTTTCAAACTTCAGATATTTGCTGGTTAGGAGACTTGAAGCACAAAACAAGTAATCCGGGGTTGGAACTTTGAAACTGGGTTTTGGTTTAGAGGCGAAATTCAAATCGATCAACCGATCTGCTCCCACATGTCATGGTGATTCTGAAGCACATTATAAGACGTAGCAATTCAGGGGCGGCGTATTAAAGGTTTAGGTATTATTTATTTGGCAGATGTTTTAATCCGAAGTGGCACGCATTTTTGAAAAAGCAGAGTCGGATAGTTCACGGAACAACTGTGGGTCAAGAACCCCACTCTGCCGACTCCCCCACAGCTCACTGACCTGGGTCATCTTGGCCAGGTCTAGGGACGGCCTCTGCTCCCACACCTCCTGCGGCCTCCTGCGCTTCACGCCGGTCTTGCGCTCGTCGAGCGCGCAGGGCTGCGACCGGCTCCTTGCCAGCGCCCCCGCGCCCAGCCGCTGGCCCAGTTCTGGCGTGGAGTCCGGGGAGCTGGTGGGGGAGGCCTCCTGCCCACTAGGGGGCGCCACCTGTTCCTGAGAGAGATAGAGGACGCGCAGGGGCTCCGCCGAGGAGGGGGAGGGCACGCCGGTGAAGCTGAAGGAGGGCAGTTCGGGGAGGCCGTTGGCACGGGTGGGCAGGCTGAAACTGGAGCTGCGCTGCATGGCGGGGAATGCACCCCCTGGCTGTGAGGTGGTGCGCTGCACGCTCCCTCCACTGTGGCAGCGCCGCTTCTCCACCGTCATCCACACCCGGGAGCCCTGGGGCTTCCAAGCGCTCCGGCTGCTGGGCGGCTCATCCGAGCACGACAGCGAGCGGCACTGACGTTTGCTAGGGGGCGCCGTCGCCACCGCCGCCGACGGGTAGGGGGCCGTCTTGCCTTCGCTCAGCTTCAGGTCACGAATCAGGCTGGTGATGCTGCCGGAAGTGCCCGCATCCCAAAGGCTGTCCAAACCGGTGCCCGGCGCCCCCTGCTGGATGCTGAGGCAATGGCTGATGTCTCCCCACATGCCCGCGCCTGTAACACGCAGAGAGAGGGGTCAGGGCGGCACGAGGAGGAGCAGCGCTCAGGCCCGGCAAGCACCGGGGCGGCGGCCCCGCGGCATTTACCGTAAGAGGAACCTGCCCGCCCCATTTTCGTTTTCGCAAGTAAAATAAAAATAAAGATTTTGGGAGTTTCGTTTCCTGGCGGACCGCGGCGGGGCCGGTTTCGTCACTCGGGCCGTATGGGAAAGAGAAAGTGGAGCCGGCCAGAGCTGGGCGCCCCCCCCCCCGAACACCACGGTCACCATACAGAAAAAAAAAGTGATATCTAGAAAAATAACAAAGATATTCACTGGGCATCGCTCTGCTCCCCGCAGACGTCCAACATAAATGAACAAACGTCTCACGGTGACTCTGAAATAAAGAATCAGTTTCCAGTTCACAAGGCGTGCAAGCTTGCTTCCCTTTCGACACCGCGAACAGGACACGCCGTCTTGGACAGGGGGGCTATTTGGGGGGGCAAAGTAATTTAGTTCCTGGCTCAGGAATTACATGCACCATTGGCGGCCTGAACCTCCCCTACTAATCGATAAGTCAGCACACCATCAGCCAGCACTAAATATAACAATCCATATCAATAGATCAAGAATACTCCACACCACCACACACACGGGTCAGCGACGGGTAATCACTGTTCAATAATATTCATTCTATAGCTTCATTTACCCATAATCAGCATAATCACACAGAGTGACCTACGTCCCGATTCCCGTGCTTACATGGCACTATAAAGGGCTGAGAATAGCTTGATTAGAGTTGTGATTTTGTAGTATGTAACTAAAAACTAACCAATCAGCTGGCTGGAGTAGTAGCTGAGGAGTAGGGGTAGCTAAGCCCCCCCCCAAAAAAGCGCCAGAGAGGCACAGCAGGGGCCGGGAACAAGGGAAGACGGAAATAGAAGACTGGTCGCTGGCAGCCCGCCCCCTTGCTGCTATGCTTGACGTCGTTCACAACATCTGCTGAGCATCGGCGTGGGGGGGGGGGGGGGGGGGCGC
>JAODKL010000041.1:12483429-12499963 GCA_026780765.1 Petrocephalus schoutedeni
GGGGGGGGGGGGGGGGGGGGGGGGGCGCCGCTGCCTACCTTAGGCGCACAGGAGCACAGGCCAGCTGCGTGGCACAGAAGAACTCCACACGGGACCCTTTACTACCTCTTTACTACCTCTGGGACTCAAACCAACAACCTCGGGATAGGGGCGATCCACAATGTTAAGCACTATTTAAGTGGCATCCTTGGGGCGGGGGGTGGGGGGGCAGTACGGGATTCTTCGGGTTTCCTTTCCCTCACAGTTACCTTATCTGGGTCTTCCGCAGCTGCAGAAGCGGTGTTTACGAGCGGAGGCGCAGGCAGAAAAACACAAAAGAGGAACGCAGCTGTGCTCGGTGCCACACGTCTGCTGTGCGCCAAGGTTCCCTGGCCTGTTCTAAACCACATTTCTCTGCCCCGGTGGGGGACGGACGGGAGTTTGTCACGGTTCGGTTGGGCCGTAACCTTAACATGGACGGGAACAGGGAATCGATACCAATCAGATACTCAGTGCCTGGGGACAGTTTCCAAGCTGCTAGTCAGCTGACTGTAAAGCTGCCACACGGAGCGGCCCACAAGGTTTATAGGTCACTGCCAGCTGCCCGCCTCCCCGCTCCGGCCGCAACACAGCCGAAAGTCTCTCGCCGAGAGGGTTCATGTCCCCGAGCGGAAATGAACCCCCCTCCAGCAGAAGACAACCAAACGAAAACACTAGCCTGCTGTTAAACAATAGCCCTTAAAATAACACCATTTACCATCTTAGATGTTACTCTAAATACGGAGGATTGTAACCATCCAGGAATCTTAAACAAGGCGATTATTCCCACTGACCTTGGTCGAGGCAGTTCAATCAAGCCCAGCCCTAAAAATACACATCTGCACCCCACCCAAGATTAGTGGCCAATTAAAAAATGAACCTGTGATCCCCAAGCTACAAATGTAATTAATGTAAGCAAGTAAAAACTTGAAGATAAACTGAATGCATTTCTGAGCACTTTTTAATCATTTGAACTTTGACCCCATTAAAGGTTTCACGACCCGAGTTCTGTTTCCGATCCCAGGCAGGCAGATGCTTAACAATGGCCGTCCTGTTCCTCCACCCCTCTGCTCACGTCGCAGATATTGAGATGACGAATTAGGCTTTTGGGGAGCTCTTTCCTTTCCCACAGGGTTGCCGGGGGCCCCGCGGCAGGGCCCCCCCCCCCGTGCAAAGCAGTGGCAAACGAAGGAGGACTCACCCCCACCTCCACAGGAGAACAGCGCCATCCCTTGGCTCATGGTTGGAGGCCCACACTGCGGACAGAAAGCACAGCTGCTCAGCGGGGAAGAGGACGCCCATTTCCAACCCCCCTCCCCTCCGCTGTTTTCGAACCCAAGGCTGTGGGCAAGACTGTAACCCTGGCTACTTGCTTCTCACAAGCAAACAGGAAGTGGTGGCTTCTCTCTCCACTCTAATCCATATGGGTCCTTCACACGAGACAATAAGCCCAAATTCGCACGCAGCACCAACTGGACCAGCTCCCGGCACCTTTTCCGAGGGCCACTGTGCTCCAATCCCTCCCCCACAGGACACACCGAGGGTGAAAAGCCCGCCTTCAGGCCCTGTAGGACGGCCGGCTCCCGCCCACGTGCTGGTGACGCTCTTGTTAGCCAGACGCACGGCCCGACCGATCGTTTGAAACCAGGCTGACGGAAAAAGTATAACAAAGGCAGGGCCTTACGATAACAATTACCAGCAGGGCAGTGCAATCACAGCTGAAAGCAAAAACATCCCTTTCATCGGGTGCTAAAAATAACCCCACGGAGTCGTCCGCCACCGTCTCAGCCCATTGTTGATTTCCCACAATGCTCAGGGTTTCCCGCTTAGCCGCCGTTCACTGGAAAGTCGAGCCGGTCCGGTGTGCCGTGTTGGAGGGGCCAATCTCCAAGTCCCTTCCAACACTCGCCCGCTATCCTCAAGTGCTTTTTCCATTTTCCCTTCAGGTCCAGCCATCATTTCCGCACTTGCTTCCGTCCAAAGTGACTCGAGAAGCGGTACCGAGCGGATTTAACGGCGAGATTGTCGTAATCAGTGAGCGTGACTCCTCTGCATCCCCGCCGGTGAAATGTAACACTCTGTAACGCTGTATTAGGTATTATAAGTGACATCAAACGAAGGAAAGGTGCCAGCCATGCTCTTTCAAAGTGGCCCGCCAAAGACTTAGAAACACGTCTGCACATGTAGGGGTACTAAAAATACAAGCAACGCCCGCTTTAGAAGATGCCAGCACTTTTTCTTTTTGTTGCAAACATCTTACCGGCTCCAAGCGGGAACCCCTGGGCGTTACATCATCGACGGCCTTCTTCTTTTCCAGCGTCTTCGCGTGAATGATCACCATGTCACCGTGTGTCCCTGCCGTGTCCACTCCGGTCCCGGAGGAGCCCATCGGGAGCCATACTTGCTGCTGGTGTGGTGAGGGCAGGCTGTCCCATCTTCAGGTGTCCAGCTTCCCACCCGGGTCCCCCAAACGGTGCTCAGGCCTCCTCTCCCTCTGGTCCCTGTCCAAACAGATGGCCGGCGGTCAATATTTTGAAAACACCGCTTCACACTTCAGGGGCCATTAGGAGGTGATGGTTAGATTATCTCCCATTGGGGTTGGGTCGCTGGGTTTGGTTGACCTGGCGACAGGTCCAGCAGTGATGTTGCGCCAGTCAATTTAGGTAGGCATGTGCCTGCCCAATATTTTGTGAAAATGTAATGTATAAATTCATTACCCAGTCAATAAACACCTACACGTGCCTACACTGTCTGTAGATAACATGTCGTTAAACATGCAGTAAACTCGCAGTCAGGGTAATCAGGCCAATGAGCGGGCTTGCACTCAGGATGATCTGGCCAATGAGCGGGCTTGCACTCAGGATGATCTGGCCAATGAGCGGGCTTGCAGTCAGGGTGATCTGACCAATGAGCAGGCTTCCTCTGTCAGATCACATCTCTTAATCCTGTAGACCTGTAACGCCACGCATCGAGTCGTCGCGTACACAAGGCTAGCCGGACATGTTTCAATGTATCACAGTTACATAAAGTTTCAGGAACATTAATATCTGCATATGTATACTTTATGCAATGTTGTTGCAATGGTGCCTACCCACAAGTTTGGTTTGTACCCCTGGTGGACAGTTTATCAGAAACAGCAACGGGGGGCAGTGGAATGCAGCTTTGCATTTGTGCTTTGTGCTGAAATAGACTTTATCTGCAAAGAAGCTCACTCTGCCCTCGCTCAGACAGTCATTCCACAGAACCACCCGGGCTTGCACGTTTGAGCCGTCAAGACAGCAGATCTCCACAAGCCCCGTAGCGTGGGGGAGCACGAAGCCGGCCCTGCTTAGGGGGATGCAAACCTCCCAGCCTTTAATCACCGTCCTCGATCAAACCGAGCCAGAAATAGTGTCAGCCTGCCCCAAGGGCTGGGCCTATCTGAGCATCGCCATGACAATGGGACTGGAGCAGACAGGATGGGCAACCCGGTCCGGGCAAAGGGTCAACAGCAAAACGATCAATGGGACTGAAAAATTACTAAAGGGGGGGGGGAAAGAGAAACACAACAACAACAAGGTAATAGCATGAGGAAGAGACCACAGGAGTTATAGGAGGAAAATCAGTGGTTTACCATCATTAATCGGAGTGAGGCAGCCAGCCATTCTCAGAGAGCAGTTCGCAATGGGAGTTAAATATCTCCAGCTACGGGGCAACATCAGAGAGGGGTTTCCCCTTCTCAAAGGCTTGGCGATTCTCTGCACAGCGGAGGCCACTGTTTGCCCGAGTTAGGAGACAGGGGACAGGTCTGCTGCCATACTAGTGACGGGGGTGGCAAATGGGGTTGAAGGGGTGACCAGTCAGAGAAAGAATAACTCCCCTGCCCAGAAGGTGAGGAGTCAAAGCGCTAGCCAGGTTCGCCCTCAGAGCGGTACTGTGGACGAAACCCATCTCGCTCTCCACCTCCTCCTTAATTCAGCACACACTGTGGCGTGCACAGAATCTAAATATGAATGCAAGAAACCCCGAATCCTCTACATACACAACGACTGGCAGGGCGCGTTCCTTTTCTACGACTGCCAACGACTGAGCCTGCCAAGCAGGCCTGCTTATTATAAATAAAGAAATAAATAAAGAAATCAAGCAGAATGTTTCAGATGTTTAACATGAAGGGTAATTAAGGCACAAATCCCTATTAACTCTCCCACGAATACGCCCACATAGGTGGCAGCTATTCAAGAAGAGAGGTGCAGGCGAGTGTTGCTTTTAGGTATTTCTGCAAGGCGTTTTGTACCCAAAAAAGAGAGCGAAATCTCTGCAAAGGCCTTAACTGGTGGGTGTGATGGATTATGGGTAATAAAGACATTCAGGACCAAGCAGCATCCCTGTGATTGACAGACCTGCCAAAAGCACAATACTGGACAAATAAAATTCAAACATGGATTACAATAAGAATCCAGCCATCCTTTATACCCACTCTTCCGGTACAGGATCACTTGAAGCTAAGGGAGGTTTAGACAGGATTCAATTCAATTCAATTCAGTTGAAGGTTCAGAGTTGTCCCAGGGCGCTTTACATGGGTTACATGAATTGCCCACATAAAGGCGTCCCCGGTTCCGCAGAAGAGAGTGCGCACACCTAAGCAGGAGTGAAACGCATCAGCCTGGGAGCTGCTGCCAGAACGCCTCACTTTCGGTGGAAATTCGATAGCAGCGAAGACGCCCCTGGGGTGTTATCAGGGCCATCGCGAGCAGGCAGGCCCCGCTGGCACCCTGCCCGAACTCACAGCCTTCTGACTTTCAAGGCACGAGGCCGCGCGCGTCGCGTAGCCCTGTCACGATGCAGGTTCTGACACTGCTGCAGCGTGGCAAAAATAGCCTCTTACTTCCGAAATCGAGGATGGCAATCAAAAAAAAAAAAAAAAAACTGGTTGGCTTAGTTGAAGTAGTGAAGTACTTTAAAATCGCCACTCAGCGATATGGGAAGCCATTCCCAGGACATGGTCAGACAGTGTGTCGCTGATCTCTGTGCTCAGCGAGCCCACAAGGTAATTGTGAAAGTGCGATCGATCGGCAGCGTGGGGGAGTGGATGCACAGGATGAGAGTACAGTCTGCTCCCTTCCAGGTGAGATTCTAAAACAACCAAACCGGGCCGGACTACATGATTCCTACAGAACACAACCCAGAGGTACGCCCATCAAACTCCCGTCAGATGCACTTCAGCTTTTATTTCCAGAAGCACCTTCCCACATGCCGACGCCCTCCCTCTATCTGCGAGAGGATGACGTCCAGTCACAGCTGGGCCTAATCTGAGCAGAAAACCTGTGAATCTCCCCACGTGGTTCAGATCCGCTGCGGTACGAGTGACCTCCTTTCTAAGCCCATGATCTATGCCGCAGGCAGGTTGACAAACTTCCTCTGTAAGAACTGCAGGCATTTAAACAGGGCTGCGTAAGAAACTGCAACTTCTAAATGATCTAATATCATAATTACAAAAGTAAGTAGGGGAATATACACAAGTAAATATGGCCAGTCTCATGGTGCACGGCGATTATCTGACAAACCTTACATTTCGATGCTGTACGGAACCTCAGCCACTTCTGTCTAACTAGAGATCCCACAGATCAATCCAGCCATCACAAGGGATGCAGAAACTGATAGGAATAAGTGGAATCAGGGGCTGTGTGTGGCACGGAGGGTTATGATGCTGTGCCTAAGAGCAGAAGGTCACTGGCTCAAATCCCAGAGTGATTTTCAGCAATGCGCCCCAGTACAAGGTGCCAAACCCACAAATGCTCCAGGGACTGGCTGATCCTGCTTTCTCAAAAAAAATAAAGGAAGATGTTGCTTTGGATAAAAGTGTCCACTAATTAAACGTGTGTCTGTTTTATGCCTCAAACCCATCCAGCTGGCCCACATCCATCAGGTGGATGAAACAAGGTTCTTATAAGTACTGTGATACTATGTACACCATAAAAGCACACGTGATCCAGCACCTTAAAGCCCGTTACGTCATAAATGGAGAGATGGGGAGGGGGCAGATTTTGGAAAACGATAAAACCAGTAGGCCAGGGTAACGGGAGGGCCCGTAGGTGGGGTGATGGGCTTCACGGGACTGAGGGAAGGCAGGGCAGGCAGCAGTTTTGGGGACTTTAAAAGGTGCATGTGAGAGAAAAGCAAAAAAAATTAAAAATTAAAAATACAGATGCTGCTCGCTTTACAATGGTTTGACTTGCGATATTTTGACTTTACGATGGTGTGACGGTGATGCACATTCAGCCATCAACTTTTGAATTTCGACCCGTTCCCGGGCTAGCGATATGCGGTGCGATACTTTCTGCTGCTGCCTGGCAATGGAACATAACCCCATCGTGAGAAGAGAATCACCGGCATCTTTCATGCTATTCTACAAACCAACGTTAGTAAACGGCAAACGCCAAACAACGCCGTAGTCGGGGGGTTTGCCCGGGCCTGCCTATCGCCTCATCGTCTGGACTTGGGACAGGTGCAGTGGCCAGGGCGGGTCCAGCTCTGGGTCTGACAAAGGCGGGCAGCGCAGCCATGGGCAGGGGAGGGTGTCGTTCCGAAAACAGCAAACACCAATACAGTCGGCCTCTGGGCTTTTGTCAGCACAACACCATCATCATCATTTCACTAATACAAAAAGAAAAGAAAAAAAAAACAACGCTAAATGCATAGGACAGGAGGGTGATAAAGAAGAGTGACTTGCGGCTGGAGGCGGGGGTGCACATACAGAAACACAATCATGGCTTGTTTTCATGATATGAGTTGTTACTGGAAACAAAAAAACAAAACTGTGGTCAACTTCTGCACCGTTCCCACACGACGTGGCCTGCACTCACAGTGCAATTGCGGCATCCTATTTTATATAATAGGGCTTTTTGGGGGGTATATGTTACACAAGAGAATGTAATTTCATGCTGTTTCTGAATGCATTTTCTTTGGGACTCTTCCAACTTGTGTTTTGCTTAATTTGTAATTGTCTTCTATAGAAGAAAAGTCTAACAAAGATGCGTAGGCTTTAGTGTGACAAGACACACCCAAACAGCACAGTTCCATCCAAGTGACTGCTGGTAAATGCTTGCACACCCTCTGGCCAAGTGATGGGTGTCACTCTTGGACAGCAATAAATCTTCCCAGAGGAGGAGGAGAAGAAAACAATGGCTAAAAAAAAATTCCACACCCGACAATCCACAGTAGCTCTCTTGCTTCTCGCCTTGCCTGAAACATGGCCTGGAAGAAAGGAGAAGGGTAGCCGTGCTCTGGAGAATGTAATAAATACATTTTAATTAAATGTATGCTTCCCCCCACAGGCTGGAGGCCAAGATGCAGCTTTCGGCCAAACCAAATTACTAAAGACCACGTCAGGGTGGTAGGGGAGGGTGCACGAGCACTCATTAAAGCACTCAAGTCTCCATCAATCCAGTGCAGCTTCATGGCTGCTGGGCATATTAGCACTGCATGACCACATGGCCTTAACTGACCAATCAGAAACAGTCGAGCCCTGGACTGGCAGGATTTCAGCTTTGGGGAACTTACAGTGCACTCAGGCAGTGTGAAACACAGGTGGCAGAGAGGAAGAGAAGTAACTGTGGAACAAACACAGAGCCATGGCAGCAATCAGATGCAGTGTGAGGTGTAGAGAGAGACATCGATTATAAAGCAACAGCACCTACTGCATCCACTTTAAATACATAATGCTATGTCTAAACATGTAATATTATTATTGTCTTAGTCGATGTCACAACAATGACAATAATAATAATAATAATAATAATAATAATAATAATAATACTGCTACTAATGATAATAACAATTAGGATGCATTTTATTGATCCAAGGGGGAAATGTTGGTGCATAGAGCAGCAAGAATGCAGCACACAGACACATACATGGTGAAAAAAAAAAGTTCAAACAAGTAAATGTAATACAAACAAACTGAAAGAGTACAAAGTACACAAATAAAAAACCCAGGAAAAAAAAATATATACAAAGAAATATAAAGATATTCAGAGATGAAAATGACAAATTTTATGCTTATAAAAGTTACAGCATGTTTGTGCAGAGCCTAAACCATGACTCCTGAGCACTACACAAGGTCTCCGGTACTGGCTCATTCACTCGCTCGCTCTTTGGCCATTTCTGCCTGACTCAGTGCACCTCTGCCCTTGAAAAATGCACCCTGGTGCTGCATGCACTCGCAGGAGCAGTCTGCCAGCAAGGGTTGTCATGGGAAACATCTAACCACCTCCTTTGTGCAAGCAGTGCATGGGAAACCCCCTCGTATGCCACTTTGGCCTTATGAAGATGAAAAGCTGAAGGTGAGGTAACAAAACCGATAGCACAAAAAAGGAAGAAAAAAAACATGCAAAAAGTGTTACACTTCTTACAATAGCTACTCAGTAACTTTAAGAAGGTGGAGCCCATCCCACCCACATCTGCTTTCTTTTCTTGCACGCGAGTTGCGCAGTTCCCTCACTGTAAGCGGATGATCGTTATAACACGTTATAAGGTTATTTTTTGTTTTCTTTTTCTTTGTTTCAGGCAAATTACCATCTAATTGACATTTCCATATTTTTTACATGGATATAAGACAGTGTCACTATTTCATGAATTATAATGACTGTCAAAATACAGAGCAGCCGTTTCAAATGCTTTTCAAATTACACTTATAATTTATAATACACTTATAATAATTCAAATACTCCGTAATACAGTCATTTACTGTACATAAAATATAGCTTATTGTAGTTTCACAGGTGCATCTCGGTAGCTCGTTTTTGGCCAGTTTTTTTATAATATTTGATGAATCTATATTTCTCACTGAGAGAAAATGACTTATCCCCGTCATGTTTTCTGTGCACGCAGCATTAGCCTCGGGCAGCTAGCCAGAAGCAGATGGGTTACCGCAAGGCAAAGTAGAGATATCAAAGTAAAAAAATATTTTTTTTTTCCATATGTTGTCAAAATTATGTGCTGGTGCATTTTCACTTCACGCACGAGCAGGTCCATGTCCTTAACCAAAAACCGGTCTGGTTGGCCTGGTAAACATGCCATTATATATTACCAACCCGCATAACTCATGCCCCTCTGCCTTTTAAAGGTGAGGCGACACGCTCTTCTGATTGGTTTATTGCACGTTACTCCCAAAACACACCTTTGAATAATTAAATAAGTTAGGACAACCTTTTTGCGCCTTGCGCTGGTATAAAGCCCGTTTTTTCCGCCGTTAAAATAGCAAAATGGATTTGGATACCCCTATAGATGTTAGCTGCGCCTTGCCCTTTACGTCTGATCGTAAAAATAGAGCCCTTTCTGCCGACTATTTGGGCATAACAGACATAAAAACGTTTTCCTCAATGCACTTCCCAAAGGCAGATAAAAAGGAAATGATTTTGGCATCTGTTAAGGACTTGCTTCTGTAATCTAGGCTATTTGAGAGATTTAAAAGGGAAATAAAAACGCGACGGAACTATAAAATGTTAAAAGTGCTTTCAAGAATAGCACTTTTTAAACAACCGGTGGCTCACTGAAAAGCTTATGGGAAGGAAATGTTTACCAACAGCCTTAAAAACAGCTACAAATCATTCCATCGTGGTTGCCTGGTCTATTCCACATACAGATGTATATCACAAAAAAACCCCACTAAAACCCAGAGCAGGGAGTTTCGAGCGACGCACTTACGCACTAGCGCACACACGCTTAATCACCAACCAGACCCAAAGCATCGACGCATTGTGAAGGGATGAAAGAAATCAAAGAGAAGCCTTGGTATGTGGTCTCAGTTACATAACATCTGATCCACCTGTAAATCACTCCCACGAGAAATGTCAACCGGACTCCATGGTGGGAGCTGTTTGTGTAGCTAAAACTAACAACATAATGAAACCGATATAAGGGCGTTCCGCCATCGATTAAGCTCCCTGCTATATATCAGATATTGTTCATCGCGGCTGTAGAGGAAAGAAAACTTAGTGTACAATGCATGAGACTGCGAAGTCAGTGCGCTGGAAGTCGCAGAAGCAGCTGAATGACCCCCCGCTACTTTCAGCTGCCTTATTTGCTAAGCCAGCCCAGGCCCTCTAGAGTCTGAGCCTCAAAACACAGGAAAGCTTTTGTCCCGACAGCGTGCACAGCCCCAGCAACAAAGCATCGGTCAACAAACTCTCCTGCACTCCTGCCCGAAGCGTGCCTAATCCGCGGAGCAGCTGCGACCGGGATTAAACGGACGCGTGGAAATAACGCCGAAGGAGCGGCCGATTGCGGAAAGCCAAGGCGTGAAAGCGCCAAATGACAGGCGCGGGGCTGCTTAAAACACAGCGCTCCTTGGTGGCCTTTGAAAAGTTTTTTTCCCCCTCCCTTGAGTCTTGATATATACTTGCCACATAACTAAAAAAAGAAGAATATATATATATTTTAGCTCATCTAGAACTCAATTCAAATGTTTGATAATCGGGGAATACAGTTATTTAAACAGAACCGGGCAATGAATAGGCTTTATGGATGACAGATATTAATCTTCACATTAACGCAACATTAGCAGCTGACTAAAAGATATACATCATACATTACTGGGTGCCATTCACATCTTACAAGTGACTTCGCACATCAATGAAAAACATTTCCTGTTCTAAATGGAGATCAGCTCGCATCAGGATCAATATAAAAGCAGCTAAACTTCCAACCTTTGCTGAAAGTTTTTCGACAGCAGTGTGCAAAACAGAACTTCTGATAAACAGGCTGATGTGTGTGTGCGTGCGTGCGTGGGGTGGTAGAAGCACCATCTATTCATCCACCATGCGGCTGCATCTATCTGACACTCATTAAATACTCACAAAAAGCAGGCAGCGCATTGTCACGTCTCCCAGTGGGTGCAGATATGCTCTCGGGTCTCAGTGGCTCACTTCCAAGTCGACTGTCAGGTCATCTTCAGCTTCAGATCTCAAAAATAAGAGACGTATGGCTCTCCGGCCCCACAGCATTGACACGGGACCGGCCGACCGCCCGACTCGCGATGAAAACAGACCGTCCCTTCACTTTAGAGTGTAACACGCACGGCCGGAGCATTGCACGGCAAAGGGGACACCGGAACACGTCTGTACGGAAATGCCCGGAAAGTTACGTTTCCTCTGCCGATTCTGTTTTACAGAAATACATCATGCATACTTTAGTCCTCTTCTGTAGCGATGTCATTTAAAAAAATCGCTTTAGTGCATTCATCAAATCAAATAACTTGCGCAGTGCCCCTATGAACTCGCAATGGTCTCTCCCTTTAAGCGTAAAACAAGAAACATCACTGGCGAGGTGAGGACACATTACAACTTACTGAACTACAGTGACTTATCGACTTCGTTTTTGGACTGCGACAAATTACGGCATAGCTAGATTTGATATAACTATCTACTGACTATGCCTCGATGGGAGGTGTAATTCGGATTTGTTACATTTACCATCGTATGCTGCACATGGCACATTATAGCGTTGAATAGCTACACGTGGAGCTGTGTTCATACTGTTTAACAAACACATTACTTTGAAATCCACCAAAGCATTCAGTCATATTATAGACATTCACTTTATAAATCCCTGGAGAGGAAACATTCGGCGTGCCGTGATTAAATAGGCATTTTGCAATCACAAATTCTTCTTGTACAGCATTTAAGTTAATAAAAAAAACGCGAAATATTAAAAGTGAAAGCCAGCTAAGTTAGGCTGCTTAGAATTTGGGGCTTACTTTTCCTTTAAGAGTTCATCGGCGCATTAAAACGGACAGAGAGGAATCTCTCCCACTTCCACATAGCTAAGCAGCCTGGAAAACCGTGGAGTAATTTAATCAGCTCTCGAAAGTTGCGCCGAGATGTTTCCTTAGCTACCGAATTAAAATATATATAAATATTTGCTCTCCAGCACTGGAGGCTGAAAAGATGGTCTGTATATACGCTGCTGCGATTCAGCCCTAACTTTCGATTCAGGCTGAACTTTCATTGACTTTCCTGAGTGGGATGGTGTGACTTAAAAGCACCGGAACTAAGACTTCGCCCCAGAATTTTCTTAGCCATAAATTCACACGATGCCGTTCTTTTTTAACGACACAGCAATTGCAGTAATAGACTTCCCAGACACATGGATTGCTTTATTTCAAGCATGCTTGTGTTCATGGTTATAAAATGCCGGTGCAGTCGAGGCCCAGGTCTTTGATGGCGCAGTATATATTCTGCGCATGGGTGTTTAATTAAATTCCTTTTCTTTTCGTTTACTCTGCCAGGTTTAATAACAGTCGTATGTGTGTATTGCACGAACGTCGGAAGATGCATGTAGGTGCATGTTTTATGCTATATTGACACGCTAAGGCCAAAGAAGTCTTGGAGTATTATAAGAAGACGTATCACTTTCAAAGTGTTTCCGACAAAGCTCGGTGCGAAAAGCACCGGAATAAGTGACTTTCTAATTAAATGAACACTGGATTTAAGTGACTTTCTACAGGCCTATACCAAATGAACTGGGGAACGACAGAACGTTTACCGGGGACGGTTTTCCAGTGACCGATCGGGATGCAAACGAAAACATCCAACGTCAATTTCCATGAACTAGGCAGTGGGAGAAAGACTCGCACAGATGCGGGACATCGGTGAGACGGTCATGTATGGCTCATGGGGATCAGTGCCTTGCAGCAACAGCAAACAGTCCTCCCAGCGCGTTATCTGGAAAAACTGACTTGACTGGACTCATGCGTCACGGCATATCTGATAGGATTACAGCTTCTCCCCATTGTGCCGTATTTATCACGGTGTTCCTTAGCAACTTCCTCAACAGCACCTTCCAGCAGTCACCGTAAAGGCTGACAAACAAACAACGAAAAAGGGAAACATCGCAGTCGATCGAGTCTGGCATAGGAGCGCAGATGAGGAGGGCGTCCTGGAAGGATCCGGGGTCTGCCCCTCCTGGCCACGGCAATAACTTTGCAGTGCAGATATTTTATTCACATGCAATGTGCAAAGAGTCACTCGTAAACACTTTCTGCAAACCTTCCATGCACCCTCTTGACGCTTCAGTTTTTAAACCCTTGCGAAGCTAGTGTCCCCCCGCATGCATGTGTGTTTGTATATGTTTTTTTTTTAAGGATTAAATTTTGCTTTTTAGGCAAATCCGATTTACGGCAAATTTGCAGTTCCAGTTGTTTAACAGAATAGGTATTCTTCTCTTTTTCGGGAAAGGTGTTTTATGAGTGCAGTTGCCATTTCTCAACCATTCTTGGCAAAAGTGTAAATTCAACACATCTACGTCAATGCAAGTGTGATCGTGTTATGTAGTGAAACCATTCTCGTGTAAGTCGGAGTTCAACAGGACAGCGGAGATGTTTACAAGCTTAATAAAAATGTAAAGTACTACGTGTCAGCAGAAACATACCATAGACCCAAACTACACTAGAGTAAAACAGCAACACAGAAGCTTCCTGAATATTTTGATTATAACCAGTGTAAAGTTTGTATTCCATTACTGTTGTCACAAATGGGTAGTAGTGTCATTTATTGCCCATTGAAAGATTGCATCACACTTTGTAAAGTCAGTATGAGAAATTGAAACATGTGCCCAAGTATTACATAATGGTACATGGTTCTTTTGTGTATTGAAAGGCACCTTACCACTGTAGCTGAATTATTTCCTGTTCAACCTCAACTTAATTTCCTCTTAATTACACCTTAGGACCTGCAATGAAGACATCATTGAACGCAGGCCACAGAACGCAGAAAAATCCACAGTTTCTTTCCAGTTCAAACATGACTGTATTTGCAATTATGTAAATTATATGCAAATCACATTTAATATGTTAGCTCTTATTAAAATATCGTAACAGCTTTCTAAACCAAAGACCTTTGTTGCAGCTTCTTAGTTTTTGTTCATAACAGGGAAATCCCACAATTACCTCCTATATTGCTTTTGCTGAGGTCATCGGAACTCTGATGACCCCTTAAATTCATGGTAATGGGAGTAATATTTAAGCTAATATTGATACTACCAAGGAGACCATTTCTGCTGAGAGGAATCGCTCTGGTCAACATTCTCTGGAGCTCTCTGACAGAAACGTTGTAGGACGAGATTGTCCAAGAACAACATGCTCTGCACTCGCCTAGAAAAACTAATTGTCTATATTAACACAGCCAATATAAACTGTCAAAGAATGGCCGAGGCGAAGGGGCATGAGCGGTCAATGTGAATGATGTCTGCCTGGTTCCACTGCAAGCAATAATAAAAATGTCATTGTTCATTCAGTATTAATCAGCACTGTGGTTGTTGGTGAAACTTTTCGTTGTGATTTCGAGATCAAAAAAGAAATAAAACCTGGCTGAAATGACAGGACTCCCTGACTTTGCGCGTTGACCAGAACGGCGCAGAGGAATTCATAATCTGCCGAATCCTCAGCGGCACTGTAAATCTTTAACAGGTCGACACAGCGACTGCCAGAGATGAATAGCATGCTGTTAGAGTCACGGGCTGGCCCTGGGGCAGAGGAATGTCGAAGCGTTGCACGTGAGTCACCGACACCACCTGCTGATGCAGTCCCGGTGTCGAGGCTGCCGGGAGGCCCGTCAAACAGGCAACGCGCTCAAGGTGCCACCAGGGCCCGGTGTGGTGGCTTTTTTATTGTTGTCTGTGCCAATGTGGGGTTATCACGGCCAGGCCTGCGGGTGAGGTGGCTTTTCTCCTCCACCTGGTGATGTTATGGCTCTCGGGTTTTGGGTGTCGAGGCTAATGCCGTCCGCAGCAATGCACCGTGGGGGATAGAGTTTCTGTCGCTCAGGTTGTTTTCAGTCACTCTATATGTGCTTTACATTATGCAACGTGAGATGGGTCCCTCTGCAGGGAAAATGTGGGTTGATACAATCTAGAAACAGAAGCCAGATTTCAGGTAAAAACAGGGGCCTGTTTCTGAAAGCAGGATTTTTTGTTTAGCCAGACAACTTGTCAGACTGAAAGCACCACGGTTTAAATGGACTTTATCTTCGTCCACTTACATTTAGCCCAGACTACCTTAACCCCTATCCCGTGTTTGGGGTCAGTCTGACCCCAGAGCATCATTAAACGGTAGGCAAATTTCACATGGGGAAATTATCATGGGAAAAGGGTTAAATCGGACACGTTATCCAGCTAAACAAGAAATCCTGCTTTCTGAAACAGGCCCCAGGAAAAGCCTTCTGCATTACTTTGATCACACAACAGTGTCCTTTTAAGAGTGAATAAACAGGTGTGTGATTTAAGTGGCCAGTAAGCAGACAATAAAAAAATGTTAAGTTGATCTTGTTGTGGCTGTGTTGTTTCTTAACCGAACAACACATGAGGTGAGGCTGCAGTTCGACTGCAGAAGTTTCCTGATTAATTTCATCAAGGCAAATAGCTGCACAGACGTTACATTGTTGTGCAATGAGTATGTTCTCCAGTTTGCATCTGGCCACGATGCTCCATCCAAGACCAATCAAGGCGTACACAACTGCTTTAACGAATGGCCCAAAATAGCACAAAGCCTAGCTGTGGGAAGAACCTTCAGTTTTACATCCTGAGTAGAGATTTTTCGATTTTTTGGTTAGGTACGCTGAATTCTCAAGGTACAATTACACCATGCATTACTAAGACAGTGAAACAAGGTGTGAGGAATTCCCTCATTACCGTCAGTTTGCTGTCAGGCCATTCTCCATGGCTCGAGGGAAACGAGTCTTTGCAAAACATGCCTGAACATCAGAGCAGCATCTCAGCCACAGGCTCAAAAACGTTTAGTTTTCTGTAGGTTGGCTCCAGTTGACTGTGCAGTAGCCTTGGCGATGATAGCGAATGTACAAGGCCAGCTGTCAGAAAGAACACATTTCATATTCATTGTGACTGTGGCACACAGGAGAAAATAGTTTGCTTGGTTGCAGAAAGTAAACTGAGTTTACCTTGATCCTCTCTCGAAAGCACGCGTGTTCCAAGATTTCAAAAAAACAATGGCTGACATCCTCCCTTGGTGCTAAAATTAAACCAAAAACACAGTCTTCGTGGGATAAGCACAAAGGCATTCTTTCCAGCCTCCTCCGGTGGAGGGATATAACATTTAAAATAGTATCACCAATAAGTGACCTGTTTGAAGTGGACATTCATCATTTTCATCTGTTTTCCCAACCTGAGATGCTTTATATGGGCATATTACTTTGCAGCACGCTTGTTTGAGGACCTTAACCCTGGGAAACCCACGGGGTCATATATGACCCCACCTTTTATGTCTGTCTTATATTCAACCCACTCATCAAAGTAAAGATTTTACTTTTGTTTTTGGGTCGTATATGGCACGAAAAAATATACGAAACGGAAAAACTATATATATATATATATTTTACTTTACTTTAATGAATGGGTTGAATGTCAGGCAGAAATACAAGGTCAAATATGACCCTGTGGGTTCCCCAGGGTTAATTGCTCTTCTTTAATTGTTAATAGCTTAAGCTAGCCGCAATCCTTCTGGCTGCCAGAGCAGTGAAAGCTATAT
>JAODKL010000041.1:12500063-12518150 GCA_026780765.1 Petrocephalus schoutedeni
TTAATTGCTCTTCTTTAATTGTTAATAGCTTAAGCTAGCCGCAATCCTTCTGGCTGCCAGAGCAGTGAAAGCTATATATGGGTCCCATCAATTGAGGAGCTCGGTACTGCAGATATTTACACTTTGTATATCCTCTCTGTGGCAGGACAACACTGTGCCTGATTTGCAGCGCGTCCCTCTTTCTTAGACACATGGCAGCTCGAAACTGACAGTTTCAGAATGATTCGTTTTTTTGGCTCACTGCATCATAGAGCATAGGGTCCATCGTCGGAAATGACCACTCACACAAAACGTACCGCGGCACATTGTTTTCTGCCACCACTTCTTCACCGTCTCCGCCAGCCCTGGGCCTATCAGGCCTGCCATCAGATCTGCGCTCTCGGATTCACTCGCAGGGGAGGAAGCCATTGTGAAGCGGCGACCAGCATTTCCAAAGTCACGGGCGAGAGGTGACCCGAGTGTTTAGAAAACAGTAACCCGAGCCACGGCCGTCGATTTGCTGATACATGGCGCGCGCGGGCTGCCTGACAGTTCGCGGGACAGGCAGGGACGCGGGTCCCTGTGTGCCAGCTGTGTCCGGTAGCCTTCCTAGAAGCCGGAGACAAATGGGCCTCCCGCACCCAGTGGAACGCTTTGTTTTCGCAGCCGCATGGACCAGCGGGTGCACCTGGGGCTTGACTCCATGCAGTCGCGGCCTTCAGATTAGCCTTGTGTATAAAGGGTGATGGGGGCGTGTTGGCGAGATGGTATTTGTTCAGAGGTTGGATTCCCGAGGAACAGCAGGCACTCGATTTGCTCCTGTGGGGCCCGGGCAGGGCTGGATCGGCCAATGTGGCATACCGGGCATTTTCCCGGTGGGTCGATGGGTTTGTGGGCCGGCAAAATTTACGGTAGGGGAAACCTCGTCCCGCCCGCTGCTCGACAGAATGTACCATGCACACCACCAAAGTCCAGGGCCGATTTAAAATCCCCGTCGAGCCCTGGGAGCGGTCTTTCCTCTGCAGCTCCATGAAGGCATGCTAGCTGTGCTTAATGGTCACATTAGTCTGCACACGCATGTGTTTGCACTCTCCAGGTCGGCAACATGCCGTGCACAGAGGGCCGGCGGGCCCGTGCCAGCCCCTGAGCACGGCACATACCGGCACGCCCTGGGCTGGCCCAGCACGCCTCGCACACGTGGGCACCGCTCCTGCCGTGCGTAACCTTCGAGTGGCATGTGGCGGTAAAAAAAATGCAAGTCATAAAACACTGGAGGGGTGGCGAGTGAATGAAAGCAGTCCTGAGCACGCACCCCTCCTGTTTTCATAAGGGTAAACGCCGCTCCTCTTCACGTCTCGCCGTGACTCTCTCGCTCCCCCGTAGAACAAACAAGGCAGAGTTTCCTCTCAGCTCGGAACCTGCAGGCCGGCGGTGCAGAGTGCTGAAAGGAGGTTTGTGTTCTGGGTTCCCCTGAGGGCGCCCCTCAATGGGCCCTTCTGTCATGTGCATCAGACGGCCCACGGAGGTCCGACGAGATGGCGGAAAAATACACTGGGGTCGGCTTCCGAATTCGTTTGTATTTTATATGTGGAGATTTCAGCCAGTGTTGGTACCCTGGTACACTTTCCCATGACAGGCATTTGAAAACCTGCATTTTATCCTCTTTCATCCATGCCAGGTTTTGTGTGGGTGACTGAAGAACTAAAGTTACTTCACTGAGCTCATGGCGTTTCTGGAGCCCAAAATCTCTTAATCCAAATTCCCCAAATGTATATTCAGGTCAGAAAACTGCAGATACTTTACTCTTTGAAGAAGGAAAAAAAACAGTTAAAACAAAAGCTGAAACACTAATGCCAAAGCAATATTCTTTGCCATTATAAGACTTAATGACATTAATGATTTTTTTTCTTTCAGACATGATATATAATACAACTTTAATTGGACATAATCATGCTTGAGTTGGACATTTTATTATATATTTTACCACAATAGTACAGAATAATAATGATGCTTGATACAGTTGGAGTGTCATTATCTCAACCTTAAAGATTCTTTTGGATTCAACGTGACTTCAGAAACACTTAAATTATATTATACAACATTCAAATATTATTTAGAGGTTTCTCCCCTAGCATTTTGTAGCGGCTTGTTTTTATCTGTGGTAAGAGCTGAGTTACCACGTAAAGATGACATTCCTTTAGCTCAACAAGTTGAGCATCGGGCTAACGACACAAAGGTCGTGGGTACAAATCCCAGGGAGCACATTGTACTTCTCTTTACTGTAAGTTGCTTTGCATAGAAGCATGAGTGTAATTATGTGCTACAGGAATTTACTAAGGCCTGTGGGTGTTACCCATGCAATCGGTTATCTCACACCTCTGGTTGTGGAGATGGGGACGGACTGAGAAGGTGTGAGGTTGTCCGCATATATTGCCGTGTTCTGCTTTCCCACTGACGGTAACCTGCAGCCGAGCCGCCCCAAACAAGGCGAAGAAAGAAAATAAAAGCTCCGGCCCGCTGGAAATTCCCTGTGTCACATGGTCCATTTCACAGAGCCGCCCAGACTTTCCCACAACCATGTACCCATATTAGCTCTGGAACAGCAGAGTGCTCCAGAAAGGGCCTGCAGTCAAATTAAAATCTCAAACTCTGGCTCAAATTTTATTGCATGAATTATTTTGGTCAGGCCTGCGCAGAGGTCCGTAATACAGGAATGCAGACATTGTTAGCTGATTTAAAAATGGTTAGTTCAATGTGTTTTATTGTAAGTACAAGGATAGCTCTTGAGCAAAACTGTGAACATGGGATTTACCCAAATAACTACTTAATAATTTATATACATATATATCATCACATGCTTTGTGTTTGAAATTATTGTCTCTACATTTAAGTACCAGCATGAATCTTAATGTAACCGTTAATGCCTTCATAACAGCTGGAAGGCTGCACTGTTCCTGCCCACTTCCAGGGTTGAGAGTTTGGCTACTGTCCTCTATCTGTGAGAAATGTAACTTTTTTGTGGCATCTTAAAAACTGGCCCAGCTGTCACTTTGGACAAAAGCACCTACTACATATGTAGTGTAAATTGTCCATAGTTTGTGTGTGCGCCACTGCGATGGACTGGCATCCTGGCCAAAGGACCCTCTAACCTGTGACTTATATTGCCAGCGATAGCCTCCAGGTTTCTTATAACCCGGTAGTGTATAAACCGTGGGATGGATGGCTGTTACCTGTTAAAGGAACGCTACTGCCACCCATTGGTTATTAGTTGAACTACATTAAATCCAAATAAAAATACTTAAATAATTAGAAAATTTAAATTGTTATGTTGTTATATACTGAAAAAGCCATACCTGCTAAGCCACACATCCGGTAAGATAGGCGCATGCAAGCAGTCAATGAAACTACACAATCTCACAGTGCCATGTTATTGTGTCTTGTTGAATTATGGTACTATTTATAGCTTACTGAAAAATCGTTCCTGTAACATATAACACTCCTTATAAATAATGACACATTTTTTTTATCAGGGGTGCCAACTTTGGTCAGTTGGCTGGCGTGAGATTTTCAATTCGAGACAAGTCTGCATATTTATTTACATACATGTAACGAGTTTATTACCTTGTACGTATTCTGATGGATTTGCAAACCATCCCAACGCTTTGGATGTAGCTAATTTTAGGTTCATAATGGAATAAAATAGATTTGCCGTAAGATCTCTTGTGTGAGAGACTGAAAGCGTGAGTGTCACACCAGGTGCGTCAGTGCTGGCAGCCCTGTTTTATATATAATGTATACAGATGTATACAGGGTTACTGCGCAGGGCCGCACAGCCTTCATTTCCCACAACCCCCCGCGGCTCCGCCGCCCAGTGCGCGCGGCCGCGGCGGCTTCCCGGACGCGCTGGGATGTTGTTATCATGGCTGCTTGCATTTCTGGATACACTTTTAGTTCTGTGTGTTATCACAGTGCCAACAGTAACTCCGACCATGTAAGTGTCTGCAGCAGCCGGTCGAAATGAAAGGAGGCCGCGTCCGAGTGACTCTCTAGCTGCCGCGACGGTTTATCCGGCCACACAGGTGTCCGCTCGCTAACTCCCTCAAAGTGCCTGTCGCTTTTCTCTTGCTTTTACCATCACGCTTGTGACCCAGAATTAATTTAATTTCAGCCTAAGTGGACAACTGACGCTGTCGCGCTGACACACCGCGCTAGTTAGACGTTTATATCTCAACTGTTGTCTGCTGACCCCGGGAACATGTACATTCTGAGGGGCGCTTTATGTCAACCGCGTCGGGAGCGAAATGCCCGTAGTTTGACAGCAGGGCGCGGATGAGTAAAACCCGTATCCATAACTAGGCCTGGTTAAGCTAACTAGCCGCCAGCCCCTCTCGTCCAGTTAAACGCTGCCTCTGGCTCGGCGTCGCCATTACTCGAATAAGTGAGATGTTATGATAAAAATAATAGCGAGCGCCACCGAAAACCTGTGGGATTTCACCCAGGATTAACTAGCATGGGTTCAGGGCGGTGGGAGAGATGTTGCCTTCGCGGCCACGTGTGTAAAATGTAACATTTTAATGACTTTTAACCGATCAGTTCCGCATCATTTCGCGTTTTAATGTTGTGAAACGTGCCGGTGTTTACAGGAAGGCTTCCTGCTCGGGGAGCTGAAAGAGGAAGAGACATTCAGCATCAGCGACTCTCAGATCAGCAACACAGAGCTGATCCGCCTCTTGGGTAAGATCGCCATCATCTGCTGGTATGAAAGGCTTTCTATGTGTTGTTTGTGTGCTCAGTATTGTCAGTCCGTTCAGGCTGGAGTCTGGCATTTGGGTCCAGGAGTTTCTCCAATGGGATGCTGTGATCAGACCATTCATTATATGATCTGAATGGGCATGCTTCACATTTAACTGTTAGGCTTTGTAAGGACACTGCCTTCTGGTCCTCTCTGTCCGGCTTGCAGTGTTTATTAAGTAAGCAGTTTGTTTCTGCTGGTTGTCTTGCTTGAACGGATTCCGCTGTCTTGCTGCATTTGCAGGTTTAGTGAGTTGTCAGCCAGCTGTTCTGAGGGTTTTTTATTGTGGTTTGGTTGGCTGTTTTCTCTGAGCTCTGCTAAATGCTCTGCCTGATGAAAGTGCTGCACTGGGTTCAGGTGAAGGGGAAATGTGTGTGTGTGTGTGTGTGTGTGTGTGTGTGTGTGTCTCCTGGCAAATGGCATGACAGTACCTATCATAGTGAGCCCGGGCCTGCTCGGGGCTGTTGTGCTGTTTGTAAGCAAGCTGTGGATTGCATTCAGTGTTGTTAGAACTATTGGCTTTGCAGCATCTTTTAAATTCTGGAAGTCACACCTGTAGCGTGTGGTCATGTTAAGTAGGGCTGCAACTAACGATTATTTTGATAATCGATTAATCTGTCGATTATTTTTTTCGATTAATCGATGAATCGGGTAAAAAAAAAATTTTTTTAATATCCACCCATTTATTCAGAAATAGAACTTTATCTAAATTGATAATGATGCAAATAAAAAAAGTAACAATTTGTTTCAACATTAACATTTGTTTTCTATATTTAAAGCAATACACAAAAGTGATCGCGCATGGCACTATCACATATACTCACAGACACAGTTACTTTCACCCCTGTCTAAATGCAATTCATCCTACTCACTCACATGGTGAAAGATGGGACTGTCTGGCTAGGCAAGTGTGCACCCTTGGCTACCTAGCATGGAATTTCGCCGTTGAAATAAGAACAGGGCAAACAGAGAATGAGTTAGGGAATTGGTTTCATTTCGGCAGACGGGGTGTGCGTGTGTATGTGCGATTGTGTGCGCGGCTGCGCGTGTGTGCGAGTATGAGCGCGCCTGCCGCTCTTGACAGGCTAATCTGTCACAGTGCAGCGTCTTCATTCTGACCTTATGTCAAAGTAAAGTTTATTTATGCAGCACACTTAAAGACAGCTTTAACTGACTAAGTGCTATACAAAAACAACATTAAACTGAAATAAGAGTAAAACACACACACCATTTTTCACATTTTTGTAATGTGAAGTGCTCCCACACTTTTGACGACTTCGGTCGAATCGACTTCTCTGCCTCTGTCATGTTTCTTTTGTTTAATTCTTTTTGGAAAATACCGCCTCTGCTCTTCCTCCACCAGGCCTTTGCGTTTCAGGTGCTGGATCATTGCCGTGGTGCTCCTGCGCCATGCCATGTCGCTTTTGCATATTTTGCAGTTAACACACTTTCTGTTTATTTAGCGTGAAATGCTCCCACACCTTGGATGACTTGGGTCACACGGATTTCTCTGCCTCCACCATGTATCTTTCCTCTACCTCAGCTCATTTATTTTTTTTTTGCTCCGCCCTGTCTATGAGGCGCCGAACTCTGCTAGCATCAGTGTGCAAGAGAAACTGAGTGTGTTCACTCCGCTCCGCGCTCAACTAAAGTTTTTTTAATTTTTTATTTTTAAATAATGAAATGTCTCCGCGTCGCGCGACACAACGAATCGATTATGAAATTCGTTGCCAACTCTTTTAGTAATCGATTTTTATTGATTTAATCGATTCGTTGTTGCAGCCCTAATGTTAAGTAAAACTGTCAGGTTGGCCTGATTGAACCTCATCTGAGGAGCGGTGGAAGGCTATAACAGCGCTTTTTAAACTGTGAGTAAAAAGACATGATTTCTTCACTTTCTGATTGAAATAGGCTTTGAGTTGGTTATATTATTTGGTGTGACTGTGGTAAAACGGGTTGATGGATGTATACCAGTAGGCAGGATGAGAGGCCTTGGAACAGGATGATGGTCCTAATACTGCCGACCATTGCTAAACAGGCAAAGCTTCTGCTGAAAATACAGGAAGTCCCGAATCATTAGTAAAACATGTCATAACTTTGCCATTTTCTCTGCTTTTTTTTAGAAGTTCACAATCATGAGCCATGTGCACAACTTTTTAGGTAAGAAAATATTTGTGGAAGGTGGTGGTGTAATGTACATTTAACCATGAAACCAGGTTGAAATTTTGTATGTGGTACAGTTTGTGATGGGAACATGTTTTTGATGCATTTTTGGAATCATTTTAAGTAGGGGTGCACGATTCAGAAAACTTCTCAATTCAATTCGATTTCGATTCTTGGGCTCGTGATTCGATTAAAAACGATTCTTGATTCAAAACGATTCTCGATTCAAAATGTCAATTTTTTTCCATCAGTCTGATAGGAAATACAGCCCTGAGATGATAGTCTCATTACAAAAATATTAACTGCAAATATAAAACCAAATCTGCAAACCTTCAACTTAAATTAACACGTTACTATCTGAGCAGAAACCGGTATTGCGCCATTGGCAAACTCTATCCGGAAAACCAGTTAAGCCGCTTTCAGACCGAACGCAGCGCGCGCTGTGCGCACCACGAGGTTTGCGGAACTCTCCGATCAGCAGCGCTTTGCGCTAAATACGCTGCACTCCTCGCGGGCTTCAGCGCAAAAAGAGAAGCGCGGTTTGCGGAACGCTCTCCTGTCATTCCGCTGGCATGCCTGTTTCAACAGTAATGTTATATGATATGGACAGCATAAGTTTATCTTATATTAATAAGGAAAGGACAGTATAACTTTATCCTACACTTTGATTTCTGTGCTCGGTTCGATGCATTGTTTCTATTGGTCGCGCGACAATGTGTCGCGGTGCCGCTCCTGTGCTGCGCTTTCCCTGGGCTTGCGCTTGGCTCAGTGTAGCGCAAAACGCTTCTTGAGCCAAGCACGCCATAGAAAACAATGGGTTTCGGAGCGCAGCGTGCCGCGTTCGGTCTGAAAAGGGCTTTAAACTCGCGCCGTTACAAAATGGGAAATATTAATCGATTTTGCATCCTGTATGAATCGATCTTGAATCGATAGAGATAGAATCGCGATTCTTTTGTGAATCGATTTTTTTGCACAACCCTAATTTTAAGTGATAGATATTTACTTACAATCAGTTTTCTGTTGTTTCAGCTTTTATGATTACTCAGGTAACGTCAATGAAGATAAGCTCAATGGGATTCTTAAGGAGAGAAGGAAAGTGAGTACTTGGATACCCACTTGGTACTCGGTACTCGTTATCCCGAGCCGCTGCGTGTAACACAGCTCGTACCTGGTACTGTGTGCTTCCTGGGCCTTGAGGGCCTTAGGCAGGTCGGGGATGCGTGGGGCTCCCTCTAACCGCTGTGGGCCGGGTTCACCGCAGAACGTCGTCGGCTGGTACCGCTTCCGGAGGAACACGCAGCAGCAGATGTCCCTCAGGGAGCGTCTCATCCACCGGCAGCTGACGGGCATCCTGGGTGCGCCCGACCTCGTCTTCCTTCTCTTCAGCTTCATCTCCACGGGCAACAACTCTACTCACGCGCTGGAGTACGTGCTCTTCCAGCCGAGCCAGAGGTAGACCCTATCCCCCCCCCCCCCCCCCCCCCCCCCCCCGGGTCAGTTCCCCCAATTCTGTTTACGTTCCGTATCAAAATGGCAGTAGACCATATTCATTACTGTCATGGTGCGCGGCCCAGTGGATTAGGATGGATGTGCCTGTGATTGGAAGGGTGGCGGTTCAAATCCTAGGGTTGGAAGAGAGATTTCGCTGTTGGGCCCTTGAGCAAGACCCTTAGCATGCAATTCCTCGTGGGTCTGTGACCCTGCTTTTTAAGAAAAAAAATGGACAGTCTGGTAAAAATAATGTTGCTGTCTTATCACCTTGGGAATGCCTGCTGCCTGCCTGCTTTGTATAGTACATTGCCTCATTTAAAAGCAAACAAAGGAGGAGGCGGGTCTTGGCTGCTCTCTGCCTTCACGTCGGCTGAGGTCAGCCCTGTCGCTCAGCTCTCAGGCCATGAGTTTGATTGGCTGCTGAAAGTAACAGAAAGATAAGTGGCGTCTGTTTGGATAAATTCACAGCGGTACGCCTCCATGTGCTCTCATGTGTTATGTGTCGCTTTGCTAAATAAATGTAATGTGAATGTAAACCGCGAAGCGCCCGTGGCTCCCTAGGACGTCCTGTCAGTATCTCTCAGCAGGTGCGTGCAGACAGGCTGGGCGCTGCCTCTGCATATTTAATACTCAAATCTGGTGTTCCTTTCAAGTCAACCTCTGGTCACTTCCTTCCCGGCCTTTCTCTGAAAGCATAGCCGCCTCACCCCACCGTAGCCTTCTACATTCAAAGCTCGAAACCCACTAAACCCAGACAGATCAGGTTTGCTCCAGTTCCGACTGGTTTTCATCACACGTCACCGCCGGATGCCCCGGCCGCTGGGGAGTGTGCCGCGGCTCTCGTCCCGGCCGGCAGGTTCGCCCGTTCCCCATCTTGACTCCAGAATTTGCCATGAGGTCACAGGTCGTGACCCCAAGGGATGGGGCCAGACTTCAGTTAAAATGGTGCTCAGACCTGTGATGTGAGTCTGGACACGGCCCGGCCGCCTCGTGTTTCGGTTGCTCCGCGGTGGACATCACGCGGATCGCGAAGCTGCTGTAGAGACGTACCTAAGAATAAACGATGGGGGGGGGGGGATTTCAGTGCTACTGTAATGGGTAGTCCGCACGCCTGCAGCAGACCACAAAGGAAACATGAAGCCCGCGGAACATTTATAGGTCACACTGGGCCCTCCCTATCTCCTACAGCCGTGCATCCAGCGTGAAAGTAATGCACTTGGGTGAACAGTAAGGAAAGTGATAGGCAGCCAGGCTCTCACATTACAGGCTCATTGTTCTGTCACAAAGGAGGGCCAAAAGGGGCATGGTGGCAGGGGGCTAATGCCTACAAAGCAGCTCAGCTCTGCCTCTCTAGAGCAGGGGGATGTCAGGTAACGTATGTTAATAACAAATGTATCGCAGAGGCAACAAGTATTGTCCATAAAAGAGTATCATAAGGTATCTTGAGGCTGCTTTTTATTGGATTCTGTGGCCCCTAACCAGCTGTCAGTCAGCATCGGAACATGACAGCGTAGCAGTGTTTTAGCAGTTCTCGGATCCCTGTCCCGGTACTCGGCGAGATCATTGTTGGTGACAGCTGCTAGTGCCTTCGTGGAGGAGCGCACTCTCACACCCCACAGCCAGCACACTGCCTGTCAGGCAGGCACAGCAAATGCATTTTATAATTCACTTCCCTTTAATTTAATGGTATCACGAGGTCCAAGGTCTATTGGAGTTGCCCCGCGGTTATTGCATGCGAGTCCAGATTGTAATCTCATCTCCAGCAGGTACAACCAGAGGGTTTCACTGTGCATTCCTAACCTTGGCAGCACCAGTCAGGAGTACAAGGTGTCCTCTGTACCCAACACCTCGTGGAACTATGCCAAGGTGATTCAGGAGCACGGGTGAGTAAGCCTGCGCCGCACAGCGATCTAGAGAAGCGAGAAAAGGGACCTGAAATCCCTGAAAACAGACTTTAATTTGGGGGGAGGAATGCTTCTAACCTAGCCTGTGGCAATAGTAGAGTGTTTGATAAGAGTAATTTGAGGCAAAGTTGGATGTTGCTGGGTGGTGTGTGCTGCATGCTGGCTGACCCTGCGCTGTGACCCCAAAGCTTGATCTCATGTGTCTGTGCGAGCAAAATGGGATAGGTGTAAAGGGAATTTCCTCACAGGGATTAATGAAGTATCTCTGCTCTATTCTGTTGATCCATGTAATTTGTCATATATCCCAGCATGCCCTGCTGCGCAAGCTGGTTCCTCCTGGTACTTGCTGGGTCTGTTCAATCCCCTTCACCTTTATTTTCCATGATGTGTCGTTCATAAGACACTATGTACCCAGACGGTTGGGTCATCCTGTCCCTCTTAGTCGTGCTATATTTGATCTCTGGCTGATCCCTTAAACTCATCCGTGACCCCCGTGTCCCCTTGACTCTTCGGTCACGTGACATCTTATACATTTGGCTGCCACTTGTTCGGTCTCATGGTGCTCTGCTGATGCCGTGTCGCGTTGCCGCTTGGCGGGGCAATTCGAGATGCGGCCGCGGAGCGTAATCAGATATCAATGTCGCAGGGCTGAGTTCTTTGACAAGGATGGAGTCGTGAAGGACATCAGGAACATCTTCCAAGTCTACAGTGCACTGCAGGAGAAGGTTCAAGTAAGTTATCCATTAATAAAACACATGGTACTTTGGGAGTCTGGTAGTATTTCCAAGGAACTGTGTGAATTTTTGTGGAATATTTAAGCTAAATATCTGATGTAAGCTTGGGATGGTGGGAAAGTGACTCTGATGATGCCATGTGACACAACGCCTCTGGCCTTCACAAGCTGTCATTGGTGACTGACAGCCCATAATGCTTTTCGGTCGAAGATGTCCTCCGGGCTGACCTTTTGCCACCGCAGGCCGTCTGCAGAGAGGTGGAAGGGAGTGAACGTGAGAAGGAGAAGATCCGAGAGGACGTGGAGGAGCTCAAGAAGCAGATTGCCCTCAGGAAGCGCGGGTGTGCCGAGGAGAGTCAGAGTGGGTATTAATGAGGTGTATTTGCCCCCCCCTCCCCATTAATTACTGAGCCCTGAGAAGTGCCTTCATTCTCCTGAAGTAGGTTAGACAACTTGGTAACAACTTGATTAGGAACTGGCCTATTTTGATTGAAAACTGTTGAAAAGCTGGTGCCTGAATTAGTTGAATAGTGTGAGCCCCCTGAGTGTGCTGCTGACTGCCTGCTCATTCAGGGCTGGAGGAAGCGGCACTGGCCAGAGACGCCGCCGCCGGGGAGGACGCCTCAGACCCCACTGCCCCTGTGGCACCCTGCACGAAGGTCGGGGCCCCACTCCTGCCTCAGCTCGAGAAGCCCTCGGGCCTGGAAGCCACTTCCTCCGGTACCGCGGCCAGGCGGGCTGTGGGAGGGGAGGGGGACGAGGAGCACACTGATGAAGAATATGAGGACTTGGAACTCGAGTGTTCGGAGGAGTCTGATGGAGAGGCGTCCCTTCAGGCCCGGGACCAGCCAGTTACCCCGGTGCTGGACAGTGACTGTGAAAGCTCTCAGTCCTTCCTGATCTAATTGCCGGGTCGGGATGGTAGGGGACCACGTCCTGGGAAGCTGGAGGAGGTGCGGCAGCCGCGAAAACAAAAGGGATGCAGGGATGCGGCGTCGGATGGGCTGGGATCCAAACCCCGAGCCAGCGATGGTCAGCTTCGCACCTTGTTCTGGTTCGTGAGAGGTCCCACCGGCTGGCCAGTGACGCGTCTCCTTTGTCTTCGGGCACCCGCCTCAGGGCGTTCCCGCCGGATCGGTCCCAGAATCGAAATTGCACCAGTACCTCTTTGCACGGCTTCGCCTTGTTGATCTGTTTACCTACAAAGGGAAGTGTGATTCCCTGAGGCCCGTTCCTCACCGAGCCAAATCAGCGGCCATCTGCTCGTTGGGTCTGCAACTCGATTGTGCCGAATGGAGGGGAAGCTCGTCTTATTCTTGTTACCCTCACCAAAACTGATTCAACAATCAACTTTTTAAATGTTTGAGATTACTGTGCAGAACCTGAAATGTTAATTGTTCTACTCTGTTTTGTATTCATGTAAAATAATGATTCTAATCATGACATATAGCAGGCTTGTCCTGATGTACCATTGGCATATTTTATGCCTCTTTTTAATGCACTTAACATTTGCTGCCAAGCTTGAGCCTTGAGGTTTGTGTGACTGGTGATAAATACTTGGGTAACGAGGTGGTGGCAGGGAACAGACAGTCTGTTTTATGTGTCAAGTGAAAGCAAATGTCTGTTGCTTGAGTAACTTTTACTACTGATTGTATGTCAGGCCTATGAATGCGCCTTTACCCTCTGGGTCCGCCCACTGGGTTGGCCCTAAATGGGCTGAGGTGTGACTGGCTGTAGAGTTATCCAATCATAGACCTCAAAGAGGCTCGGGGGGGGGGGGGGGGAATCCACCTTAAACTGAGAGCCAAACAAAAAAACTCACAGAATGTGATGACCTTAACTTTGGTGCCTTCCATTTGTAGACCACCAGACAACATGAGAGCAAAGCCAGGACTTAACGCTGCACACTAGTATCAAATGATTTAGTAGCGGTCTTCTGACTTGAAGCTGAGAGATGGATGTGTGTGTATATGCAGAATGAGGCAGGTCAGTCTCAGTAAGGTTAATGCCTGTAGGCGGGTACAGTTTCCCTGAGTAAAGGAAGTCTCATATAGCGTTTTCAGAGCTGCAGTGAGCTGCTGCTTCTACATGCAAATTGAACTGCTGCATTTCCCATGCACATGAAGAAGTGAGCTGTAGCATAACTTGCCGTTTCAGCATGAAGTTCTGAATGGCTATGATATTGTAAACCTGCACACCTTTGATCCGTGGCTTTTTAAAATTACATGCATAAGTGTGCGGCGCTATCTTGTTGCAGGGAGTGCTGGTCTGGTTGGATGCTGCTAAGATATTTAACTGGGTCTCCTGCGGGCGTCACGGTGCTGCCAAGCTGTATTACACATGCTCAGTTCCGTCTCTCAGCTCCTGTTGGCCATCATCCCTTTTGGGGAGGGGGGGGGGGGGGGCACTTCTTCCCCTAAGCACAATACTGCAAGACAGCTCGCCTATCGGTTGACACTGAGCCTGCCTTATTACTGCGGATGTAGAGGACAACTGCATAAATCACTGGAATTTTTTAATCTGACAATTTTACTTGTGATTTTATTTGTATGGGAAAATAAAATCAAACATGGTTTATTGTTTCACTGTCACTCCTTAATTCTCTTCTGACATTTCTGATAAACCAATAATTGGCCACTTATGTTTGATTCTTAGTCTCCTGGTTCAGAAGAACAGGACATCACCATAAATACATAAATAACCATGATTAGGCGTCAAAGTGCTTTGTGGTGCTCAGTGAGAGCTGGAGTTCACAGTGGGGGTCCCAGAAACCAGCACCGGCCTCCTTTGCTCCTCCCCCTCCATGCAAGCCTGCACAGACCTCCAGAGGGCACGGATGTTACCCTCCCCGAACCCTGTTGCCCCACGCCGTTCAATCAGCTCTAGGAAAAAGGTGTCCTCTGTGAAGATGGGCTTGGTGAATACCTGGAGGAGGTACCTGCATAGGGAACGGAGAAGAGCTCAACCAGACCAGCAGGGGGCACACTACTTCAGCACAGGGGTAGGTGACATCAGCAGGTGTTTCTGACGGGGATGTTTGGGAATGGGCCTACCGTTTAGGCGTGAGGTGACCCAGGCCGTCAGAGACGTTCTGCCGAATGTCAGTGTCCAGGAGAATCCCATGTTGGGACAGTACCCGAGGGTCGTGACCCGCATCCTCCATCTCCTGCTGCTTGCCCACCTGCCACAGAACAGAACACTGCTGGGAATAAGGGCCCCCAGGGGCCAAAGTTCTCTCCTCGGTGAACTACGACTGGATGAACACAGTGAAATATTTGGTCTTTCTGCGTTTATATTGCATCTGCAGTTTTAGTGATTGAGACAATCACTGAAAATAACAGAAATGTAACCCTAGTTTCCATGGCAATTCATCCATAATACAGAGCCTCCCGTTCAGCAACTGGGTGAACATGACATTGATGACATTTTGGTTTGGGGTTACCATAGAAATAGTGACTTAAGGATAGGAGGGAGAGGACCTGACTGAGAGAGAACCTAACAAAGAAGCTGTTTCTCTTACAGAAATGCAGCCATCTCTCCCCTGGTGATATTTACTGAGTGCATCTTTTCGCGGTAACAGGCTGGAGTGACTGGAGTGGGGCTTTAAATGGCCAGTAGTTAGGGGTTTGTAATTTCTGCCTGATTTAATTTTCAGGTAATAAAGTACAATTACCTAATTACTGGGAGATAATGGCTCTGTCCCCTTGAGTTACTGAATATTTAATGGCACTGGGGACAGCATGAATTAAAAGAATGTCAGGCGTGTAAAAGCAGTGACTGCAGAAAAGATGGAGCATGAACTGCCCCCCCGACCCACCTGGGTATAGTATGCTGGTGGGGGGGAGAAAAAGTGCACCCCTGCCTCGGCCAGCGTGTGCACAGTGGACACGATGTCCGGAGTGCACAGCCCCACGTGCTGGATGCCTGCTCCTCCATGCTGCTCCAGGAAGCTGTCCACCTGATTTGGTCCTGAACGCCACAGACACACACATACAACATGTAGTAACAGCTGCTCAGACCATGAGTGGCTTGACAGAAGGAATCATACATAACAGTGGGGCTTTATGGTCAGATCATAGGAGTGATTCCAAAGGTAAAAGAAAACAAAACGCTAAATATATACAATAAGGAAAATCTCGGCTTTTATAGCTGTCTGCACAAATACATCACCACACAATACCCCACAATTACATTGATGGTTTACATAACAGCCAGATTAGAGCAACTAAATTTGGAGGGTAGCAAAAAGGGGTATACATAGATTTTCCACCCAGAACGTAGTTTGAGGAGAAAAAACTGTCAGGACACTGAAGTAGGTGCCATCATACAACTGAGGACATTCTCCCTCGGTTAAATAAAATACCACGCTTTGGACAACTTAAAAACCAGTGGGTTGTATTGCTTTTGACAGTCGATTCGGTTTCATATAACTAAAACTTCGAGACATGCTCTTCAGCATTACTGACTCGATGCTGAGAGGCGCGTAAAGCCGTGATCGCAGTACAACAGCAACCCTGAACTGGATCACCTTGGTCCGGCAGTGACTCCGCAACGACGAACTTGCAGTCCGGATCCCGTTTGCTTTTAAAGGGGAGGCTCACTCCCGATTCACTACACTTCCAGTACTCCATAGCGGTTAGTCGCAGGCCGATGCCATCGTCATCAATGACGTAGCCTTCATTCACATCCTCATTCCTAACGGACAAAAAGTCAATGGCGTCTACATTACAACTTTTGCATTATTACTGCTCAAACTATAAAGGCATAAAAAGGCGCTTGGTCCCGAGTCTGTGAAAGCATTATTTAGTCAGAGATTTATTCTTACCTATCAATGAAAAACCTCTTGAAGCCAAAATTTCTCTCATACCATCTCATAACTTCTAGCGTACTTTCCCTGGGACATGCATATGTTATGTGATCGAAATGGCAAACCGATGATTCTCCGTCCTTACTGGCCGCAGTGTCGATGTCAACGTCTTGAAAGCCGGGTAAAAACTCCCCTTGGTACTTGCTCCTGTCAACAAGCGTGTGACAGACGTTGCCAACGATTGATTTTACAACGGAGTAAGTCACACGTCCACTGTCGTCCACCACAGAGGTCGGCGGAACCAGGAAATGGCAGCCTTGCTTGGACAGAGTATTAAACACATTCTCCACGTCCTCTACTTCAAAGCACACATTACAGGCAGTATCAACGCAATTGTTATTTTGAGCGCCATAGAGAAATCTGAAGTCATCATGCAAGGTCTCGGGAGTGACCGAGCTGTGCCGGTGACTCCACGCCGCTCTTTCATTCAAAGTAAAGGTCGGATTTAATCGCTCATTGACAAGGAAGACGGCCGAGCCCTTTCGAAGAGCAAACTGTCTCGATTTCCTAGTTTGCCTCACAGCAAATAAGTTAAATTTGAATTTAGTAACAAGGTCGAATGTTATTTTGTCAACGTTTGTAACGTGGAGGGCAATGTGATGCAAGCGATTCAAGAAGGCTGCCATTTTCAGTGACGTCACGGGGCGGTCCCCACATTTACATAATAAGGTGGCGGGGCGGGGCCTGGCGGCATAGTTAGCGGGTTAGTTTTATCGCTGGCCGAGAAAAAGTCGCCGTTCAGTACTATATTTGGCTCGTCTCGTGGTACCAGCAGAGGAAATACAGATGCACCCAAATACTCATCTGAAGTGACATATTGTGCGGTGGCTTACGTTTATGACTATTCCAATATAACAGAAAACAGCAATACGGATTCGTTACATTTAGTGAAAATTATGCTAATTGTATGCAAGTGAACGCAATTAAAACGATGTGTCGGCGTATGCAAATTGCGTAATAGCAAAGCTTTTTAACGGAGACCAAACATTTCACATAGTAAGTACATATATGGGTGTATTTCTTGCAGAGATTTTACTGCGGGCGTACTGCTGCAGCAGTTGCTTCAGATGACATCATCCTTTTACTTCTGAAAAACCTGGATGTATACGCAAAAAAGGGGGGAAAGAGCGGTGATTTTTCGCAGAGATTCGTGAAACCGACGCCATTTTGGCTCCACCGCGGTGGCACCGACTGTCACATTTGTAATGTCGCTGGCAGAGCCAAGACGGTGAAAACGAAGCTTTAGTTGCATTATTTTCCTCCACTGAGGAGCCATTTACTATTAGCCATCGGAGACGTCGCCGCTGATAGGTCAGCGAGAGGTGCAGACAGGATAAGCCAATCAGGTCGGGCGGCGAGGCCAGGTGGTGCGTGACGTACCTATTATTCTCTCCGTAGTGAAGGTTTATTTTGGCTTCTCCTGCCTCTCAGTCGCCGCCATTATAGAAATTGGCAAAACAGTGCTAAGGAAAGATGGGCATTTGAAGGCTCGGGATCCGAGCAGAAGCCGGTGCCCGGGGGGCTGTTTTCCGTTCCCTGCGTGGGGTCTTGTCGCGGACTCGGAGAGGTTGGGGAAGGAGAAATGGGAAACATGTAAACAAATACGGGTAGGGGGGTTTTCCGAAAGCAGCCGGACCGAATTAGGGGATTGGGAGGAAAGGATCGAGCGAAGCGGGGAGGACGGACCGGAGCGGGACTGGGCTGGACTGGACGGAGCAGGAGCGGACGGGACGGGACGGCTCGGCTCGGAGGGGCTGCTGCAGTCGGGCGCCAGGGAGAGGAGGAGTATAAGCGGAGTGAAAAGGTAAGGCCCCGCAGGGCGAAGCGCCGAGGCGGGGAGGGCACGGCTGGCAGCGCCGCCAGCTGAGGGCGAATCAATGGGGCCTTAAAGGGAGAGGGACGCGGGCTGGAGGCTTACGAGCGGTGGGCGCCGTGTGCGGCCGCTGGCGCAGCCCATCCGGAAAGTTACGCCGACGGCGTCCCGGGGCTCCGTGTCACGCTGGTGACAGAGTGTCGCGCGCAGTGTCACGGGCCGGAATGCAGGGCACGCGACGGGGGGTGCAGTGCCACCCGCCAGGTGACCCAGGGACATCATGGTCCGGGGGATAAAGTTTCCTGGGACACAGAAGCCTGTGTCCCTACTACTGATGATGATGAT
>JAODKL010000041.1:12522197-12532236 GCA_026780765.1 Petrocephalus schoutedeni
CGGTGCCCTGTGTAGTTTAGTTCTTTCCCTGATCCACCACAAATGACTGAGCTTTAAGAGCTGTGTGGTAATTAGCATGAGGAGCTGCGAGGAGTAGAATGAGGTGTGTTAAACGAGGGTAAACCCAAAAGCGTGCAGGGCTCCGGCCCTCCTGGACTGGAGTTTGACACCCCTAGCATAGCTCATTGTTTGCCAGTGGGGTTTTGTCTTCTGTCCATTACTTCCTTTAATTTAACATGGCTTAGGAGTTATGTCCTATTTTTAATATTTGCCAGGGTTTTTTAAGCTCCCCACCCCCCCCCTTCTTTTTTTGATTTGCTGGGCTTATTTTAAATATGGCGTTCCATTGATATATTTAGTGTCCGAATGTGTCAGAATAACAGCTGACATTTCGGACGCTGGGCTGGCCAAGTTCGGGGGATGCTGTTGGGGGAGTTCTGCTGGCAGGGGTCGGGTAAGTGGGTGCCGGGACTCAGCCAATGAATGTCTGTGGCTCGGGTTGGTGGGGGAGCGTGCCATCCAGGGCTTCCAGGAGAGAAAGGCGAGGCTAAGATGCGTTCCTCTTATCAGTGACGGGGGAAACCCCATGCAGAGGCCACCAGAAGGGGATGAGGGTCGCAAAGTTCAGTTTTCTACAGTCGCTTACACTCTCCTAGGCAGCCAAGGTCCCGAGACGCTGCTGGTGCTCGAATCAAACGGGCTTGTAAACATTGTCGCTTAAATACCGAGCCAGGCATGCTTCAGTAAAAATAGCTCTCAGCCAGTGTGTGTAAATAAGCAGCCATAACTCAAGGGTCCTGACTGCCATCGTGCTGCTTACTGTATATTTCAGCTCTACTGTGTGCGTGTATTTTGCTCAGGTACCCCACTTTACGCTCTCCCTGCTGTTATTTCAGTGCGAGGCCTAGGACCTTGGCTGACGCTTGTGTTTCATAGGCTGTTTGTTTAGCAGTGGCCCGTGTCCTTGTCGTCGTATGTTAGCCTTTGTATTGACCTTTTTGCCCCTGTTTTTGTAAACATGTAGCTATAGCAAAGGTTAAGTGCCTCGTTCAAGGCTGTAACCTTTCCCCTATATTGCACTCCAAAGTGGTGGGATTTGACAATGGTGTGGCTGGCCCGATCACTCCGACTCTGCTGCAGAATGTGTGACTGCACCCTTCCCGAGAACAAGGCTTTCAAGGTCAGGAGATCTGGCCTAGAAACACTCTCGGCTAGACACTCGATTCATGCCAGAGGAAGTCATGGGTGTGTTATCATTTTGCTCAATTCCCTTTTTTTATTAAAAACATTTATGGGTCCATGTAGTTGGGTGTGTTCCCCCTTGCCGTCCTTTGTGACTGTAATGATGGTGGATTAATGGTGTACTGGAGTATCCTGCTTCTGGATCGTATCCAGAATTAATGGATTAAGCGACATCCAGTTAATCTGCTAGACAGCACAGGATATATAGGTCCTATAAAAATGCCTGATCGCATCGGGGGCATTTCTTGATTACGTGAGTCATCGGCTCTAGTTAAGGCAGATATTAATCCTGTAAACTTAGAAATGGAAGCTGGCTGAATCGCGAAAGGCCTGTAATAAAGTGCTTTGATGGTATTTCTGTGTGCGTGGTGTGGGTGAGACCATTTCTGAATTCTGGTTCAGAATCTGTTCTGGTTTTCCCAAAAAAGGGTGAATTTTCCCAGGGTCTGGGGTTCTGGTAGCGGAAATCTGTTAGATCAAGGTAGTATAGTTTTCATGTATGTGGGTCTTGTGTTCGATAACACCTGGCTGGCCATTAAATTTCAGCATTTGGAGGAAAGCTAGAGGTAAATCATTTTACTTTCTACACCACTTTCTTGAGCTCTCGCGTGTTGCTTTGGTGGCCTTTGGAGTTTTGTTTACGAGGTTCCTGTGTTAGTGTTTAACTCGCCCTTGTTCTCCAAGAGTAAATAGCTTCTGTGCTGTCATGGTCTGCTGAAAGTCTGTCCGCTGGCTGTCGCGCTGAGCCGGTTAAAGGGCGCCCAGACCTTGCCGTGGGCTCAGACCCAACTTCCCAGGGTAATTCGGTACCCTGGCAAATGGTGCCCTTGTGGATGGCGCCCATTTTAAAATTAGCCGGCACATTCTGAGCTGCTTTCTTTAACCTTGCTGAGAAGTGGTGCTCGTGGGGCAGTGAGCGATGTTGTGGAGCGGTATGTGCAGTCAGCAGCCCTTAAGACGGGGTGGCTTGGGGGGGGGGCAGTAATGCCATGTTTAGGACTCCTTATTTGGGCAGATGGTACATGTCTGCTGTTACCTTAATGGTCCAGGAGTTTGCTTAGGGCAAAATCATCAAATAACCAAGGTGTACCCATCAGGCATCTCTGGCTGGTGGCTTCCACGAGTTCCATTCTTTTGTGTGACCAAGAGGAGTGTCTGGTTCGGCGTTCTGAGCCATGGAATGCATAGGGGACGCTAATGAGGTGAGCTTGGATGCATGTACTTGGGCTGGCTTTCTCCTGCCAAAGGAAGTCTCTGCATGCCAGGTGCTGTTGACCTGAGCAGACGGGGAAGGACTCTCAGTGCCTCTCACCTAGCAAGCGGACCTGAGGCCAGTACCCGGAGGGATGTGGTGTAGAGTGGGCTGTAGCTCTAGGCAGTGATGGGGTATATGCTGCTTCAGCTGGGTTCTTATGAAGTGTGTGTGTGTGTGTGTGTGTGTGTGTAAGTGCGTAGGACATGAGGTGGTGTTTTCAGGGCGTCTGCAGGGCTCACATTTTCTTTTATTCTACCACTGGCGACTTGGATGGATGGATGGATGGATGCTGGCTGTCAGTGAATCCAGGTTTTAAAAGCCTATTGTGATGGTTTGAGTTCAGAGATTCTGAGATAAATTTGATGCATCATAACGGCAGGATGGATTTTCAGCTTGGTCTTCAAGTGGAGTGGATTTCTCATTCGGTAAAGCAGCCCCATGAGCATTGTTTTGCATATAGAAGGGCAGATGTGGGCTTCAGGTCCATAGAGCAGCTCAGAGAGTGCGCGGAGTGCATTAGCACGAGGCATGGCTGCTGGCCTGTTTTGAAGTATGAGGCGCAGAGGCCTTTCATCCGTTGTGATTGTTTCGACAACAGAGAATAATGTGTTTACAGACTGTCAGTCCAGCATGGGTCTTTTTGTCTAAACTGCCCTTGAGCTGTACAAACTCACCAACCCGATCCCTTCCCCCGTGACCCGCTGCCACCGCAGGTGTGGTCGAGGGGGACCTGTCTGCGGTGGAGGCCTACAAGTCATCCGGGGGCGACATCGCCCGGCAGCTGACTGCCGACGAGGTGCGCCTGCTCAACCGGCCGTCAGCCTTCGACGACGGCTTCACCCTCGTCCACCTAGCCATCCGCTTCCAGAGGCAGGACATGTTGGCCATTCTTCTTACAGAGGTAAGGTCCAGGCGGTGGGTAATAACTATGTTTGTATATAATCAGTGGCTAATGCTAATGGCCTTTTAAGGGGAGATTGATGAAGACAGCTGTGAATTTAAAGTCATTGGCACCCAGAGTGTGATCAGGCCATCAATACTGAGAGGAGTTCTTTTGCAGTGTAGAAGGTTCTCTCCTGTGCATTGGATTACCAGTGCTGCACAGATTGGAGGCTAGTATCATGGCCAGAGCCTGCTTGCTCCTGCTTTGGGGATGAGAGAAGGGATTATCCAAACTGAGCCTCTGATTGGCTCCCTGCCTGTGAGAGGATAGCAGACAGGCTGGATAGTGATTACTGCGTGCATGGAAGGCTACTCAGTGACATGGACACTGCTGTGTCAAGCAAAATAAATGCAATAGTAGATTTACCGATTTTAACTGTTTGTTTTTAGTCAGATTGATCCAGTTCGCTGGAAAATCTCTTCTCTTATTCGAGAATTAATTTAAAATGTTGGTGATGTGCAGAAAGCCATCAGCTAGGTGTCTGTTTTGTAGAATTCTGTTGCACTGCTCTCCAGATGAAGACTTTGACTGGAGTAGACCTGCCGTGGTTGTTTCCTGTTGCCTTTGTTGCAGTTACTCAGAAGAACTTTGGCCCGTATGTTTTCTTTGGTTATTTTTGCTCTGTAGAATATTATCGATGGTAACAGAGAAGCCTTCTGTCACTGCAGGCCCTTTGTCTGGTAGGTTGCACTATTGGAAATGATATTCAGTAATCTGAATGGGTGCTGTCTGCAAAGCACATCGCACATCAATCCCAAATTTTCCCTGGTGTGGTTTATACAAAAATGTTATCATGCGACGTGAATTGTCCAGCTCACGGCGGATCGCTTCACTTTCTGATTGGTTACTGGATGTGCTGGGTGAGGTTTATCCCTGCGCGCAGATAATGGTGTATTCGTGTTATGATGGGTACGGAGTGTAATAGAAGCCCCCCTACCGTGACTCGACCCATCTCCCCGCTGGGAGTGCAGCCTGATTCACCAGCGTGTTTGATTCAGAGCCGTGGGCCTTGAGTGAGAAGCCCAGACTGTACCACAGAGCCGCGCCTCCTCTCACGGCCCTGACCGTGCACAAGTGCATCACTTTTGTAGAAACGTGAACGGTGCCAGTCCCAACTGCGGGACTTATTTGTGGCTGGTGGCCTGTGCCTCACGCATATGTGTGCTAAGGCAGGCTGATACGAGCGAGCTCCCCGCGCGCGGCCCTGAGCGGGGCCGCCCCGGTCTGCACTCTGCCTCATCTCCCCGCCTCGTGGTCCTCCCCTCCCTGGGCTCCTGTCCAGGCTGCCCCACAAAGAGGGGAACGTTCTGGGCTTATACGGTAATGCGGGGCAGGGGGAGCCCATCCATCAGTACCGGCCTGTCGTTATTGCTGTCGCTTTCGGTATTTGTTCCCCTTTCACGGGAGCCACTTGCAGGGAGGGAGAGGAGCACGGTCCTGTGGCTTCTCCTGGTACGTGACCCCGCCACCCCCCCCACCCCAGGTCTCCCAGCAGGCAGCAAAGTGCATCCCAGCCATGGTGTGCCCCGAGCTGACGGAGCAGATCCGGCGGGAGATCGCAGCCTCCCTGCACCAGCGCAAGGGCGACTTCGCCTGCTACTTCTTCACTGACCTGGTCACCTTCACTCTGCCTGCAGGTGAGCAGCCTCACCTCATTGTGTTATTGGCCACTTGGGATGTAGGCGCTGGACCCTTAACACAGTGCCCCCTGCTGACTGCTCTGGGGATCGCTGCCATTTTTCAGTTGTTTGAAGCCTAAGCCTGCGATGGCTTGGCGCCCTGTCCTGGGCTATTCGCCGCTTGCACCCGTAGCTTCGGGGATAGGCTCCTGACCCCACGCTACCCTGTGTTGGACAAGTGGGTGGATAAAGACAGTGTAACATGTCTTATTGCTCTTTGAGATGTTTTTATTGGTTTAGGATATGCCTGTAAACAAACAGTAAATCGTTAGTTTGTTGTTACTCCAAAAACTTGTGCAACATGAATATTACTAATTATTATTTTACAGCGATTATATCATTTTATTCATCTCCCCTTTTACTAATGTAGTTTTAAAATTGTTTGCAGGCATTTTTGTTACTGAAACTGTAAAAGAAAAGAAAATGGTGTGGTTGTATGTATTGTGGTGGATGGGGAGCTGTGTATATGTCTCTCACACACACGCACACACACACACACACACACCCCTGGACAGGAAGGCGGTCATTATGACTGTGCCGCCGCTCGCTCTCCATCCTCGGTGTTTTTGCTGCAGGAAGCTGTCGTAGTCCCTTTGCAGGGTATTTGGTCAGCAGCAACAGCCAGTCTGACGCATCCTTTCCCTAAACACACTCGCACTTTCAATCGTCTGCAGATATTGAGGACTTGCCTCCGACGGTTCAGGAAAAGCTGTTCGACGAGGTGCTAGACCGGGACGTGCAGAAAGGTAGGAGGGCACTTTTTAGCTTGTTTAAGAATTGTCATTTTTGGCACCTTTCGCTTCTTTTGAGTCCACATAGACCTGTTTGTGGCAGTTGTTTGTCTGCAGTTGGAATTTTAATTAAATTAGGTAATGTCACGTGGGGACTTCCTGTATCGGGTAACGCTTCCCTTGGGCCTGGCGGGCTGCCGCAGTGGGAGTCGGCTGTCATGTGACTACGATTAGGCTGCCGGGCATCATTGCACCCTGGCGGCTGAGGCCCTCCGTAATGACTGCACACCCCAAACAGAGCTGGAGGAGGAGTCCCCCATCATCAACTGGTCGATTGAGCTGGGCACGCGGCTGGACAGCAGGCTGTACGCGCTGTGGAACCGCACGGCCGGGGACTGCCTCCTGGACTCGGTGCTGCAGGCCACGTGGGGCATCTATGACAAGGACTCTGTCCTGCGCAAGACACTGCACGACAGCCTGCACGACTGCTCGCACTGGTAGGCCATGGGCCGGAGAGGTGGGGCCAGCTGGGGAAGCAGGGAGCCGCAGCCAATCAGAAATATCAATGATGCTCCTGGGGGAGCCGCACTGCTCTCCTTCTCAAGCGCGAAGCTCTGCGCCTCCTCATTTCAGGTTCTACACGCGGTGGAAGGAGTGGGAGTCGTGGTACTCGCAGAGCTTCGGCCTGCACTTCTCCCTGAGGGAGGAGCAGTGGCAGGAGGACTGGGCCTTCATCCTCTCGCTGGCCAGCCAGGTATGCTGCCCTCTGCTGGTTGGCTGACTGAGTGGCACTTTGATTTCAGAGACTTATGTATGGCTAGTATTTACGCTGTACTGTTAGCTGCCCCCATGTCTAAGTTGTTTTAATCTGGTCTGCATCTCCGGAACTTCTGACTGATGATTAACGCTCATGTCCTCCCGTCCCCCCCCCCCCCCCGATCTCCTGCAGCCTGGTGCCAGTTTGGAGCAGACTCACATTTTTGTCCTCGCGCACATTCTTCGTAGACCAATCATAGTTTATGGAGTGAAGTATTACAAGAGTTTCCGTGGTGAAACATTAGGGTACACACGCTTTCAAGGTGAGTCTCGTTGCGGGGGAAAACTGTACACAGCAACCGGAGATGGTGCCATGAGTTACAGACCTCACGCAGGAATCTGCTGTTGGCTCCGCCCCCCCTTCTGTACCGACTCTCCCCACTGGGGAGAAACAGCGGCGCTCCATTATGTTTGTTCTGTTTTATGAATGATAGTTTAAAAATATCGCGACGGAGGAACCTGATCCTTTTAAAAATGGCGTACAGTGGGGCTCTTTAAAGCTCTGGAGTTGAGCTTCCTTCGAAAAGAGGCAATAAATTACAGGCTTTAAAGCGTGTTTTAGTGTTTAAGACGCCAGTGGCCTTGTTGCACGCCCGGGCTGATGTGCCGTGTCTGCCAAAGACGCTCGCAAAGACACTGCCGTGCCGAGTTAAGGAGCTTCATCTTATTTATGATTTTCTTTGTAGTTTGTCGGACTCAGCTGTTTTTCTGCACGGGCTTTTGTTTTATGGCAACGCCAGGTCCAAAGTCTACGCAGTTTTGAGAGCGTGATGTTCCTCTGGTAGCGTTTTCTCATTAAGCGCGTGATTTATTATTTTTTTTCCCCGTCGTTTCGCGCTCCAGCATTGGGCGGCCATGTGGCCGCGTGACGTTAATTATGAGCCTGAGCGAGAATCGGCGCGCTCACTTGGAAAGGGTGTCGCGTTACAGCTACCTCTGCAGTGTCTGGTCTGGGGCTGGGGCCTCGGCTGCCTGGACGGTCGAGGCGCGGCGTCTCGAAAGGAACAGAAACTGGGCGGTGTGGGCAGGTGCTGCGATGTCGCTGGGTTGCATCACCGCGCGGTCACGTCGCTACGCCGCCCGTCGCCGCTAAAGGTCAGCATTTCGTGGGAGGATGATGTGGGACGGAGCCGAAACGGGATCCGCTAACCGGCAGCGGCGGCGGGCGGCGGCGAGGGCGTTCCATAAGCGGGGAGAACCTGGGATCTGCGGGAAACTGAATGAATTGGAGACGCAGAAGGCTAGTCAGCCCCCGAGGGGTCTGCTTAGGTTGTAGCTGAAGCAGCAGAGTGGGTCTTTGCAGCTGGGCGTGACGTTCCTCTCAGGACGGTCAGGGCTGTAGCACACGTCGCTAAGGCAGTAAAGTGGATGATAGTGTTTACGCAACGTATAGTAAGCTGGTTGCATAAGTGTGCACACCCTTAAACTAATGCTTTGTTGCAGGACCTTTTGATTTTTAATTACAGCATTCATTTGTCTTTTTGGGTACACACCTGCCATCAAGTAGAGTGACCCTGATTAAACCTAAATGAAGTTCGGCTGTCCAAGTTCCTGACATTTACTCAGTTGCATCGTACGGCAAAAGCCGTGGACCGCAAAGAGCTCATCAAGCTTCAAAGGGATCTCACTGTTGAAAAGTATCAGTCAGGAGAAGGAGATTTGCCACAGTGAAGACAGTCATCAAGAAGTGGAGACAATATGGGACAACAGTGACGTCACCAAGAACTGGACGTCCCTCCTAAATAATGAAAAGACAAAGACTGGTCAGGGAGGCTGCCAAGAGGCCCGTAGCAGCACTGAAGGAGCTGCAGGAATTTCTGGCAAATGCTGGTTGTGTACTACATGTGACAACAATCTCCTGTGTCTCCATATGTCTGGACAGTGGGGTAGGGTCGCAAACCGGTAGCCATTTCTTACAAAGAAAAAACATCCAGGCCTGGCTGTTTTTAGCAAAGCATAGTGTTCCTAAAGTATGTGGGGGAAAATGTGTTATGGTCTAATGAAATCAAAATTCCAAAAGGTATATTTGGTGCAAAATCAACTGCATATCACCAAGGGAGCGCCATACCCACGGTGAAGCATGGTGGTGGGCCCATCATGCTTTGCGGTTGTTGTTCTTCAGCTGGAGCTGTGGCTTTAGTCATGGTGGTGGGGATTATAAACATGGTGACGTCACAGTTGTCCCATATTTTTTCCCACCTCTAGCTGACTGTCTTCGGTGTATTCCATGGCTAATTCAGCAGAGAGCCCTTTGACGGTTCTAAGCTCTTTGCGGACCATGGCTTATGCTCTGAGATGCAACTGAGTAAATGTCAAGAAAATCCTACTAGGGACAGCTGCACTTTACTTTGTTACTCAGTGAGTTTACTCGATGGCAGGTGTGTACCCAAAAAGACTGAATGCTGTAATTAAATCAAAAGGTGCTTCAACAAAGCATTAGCTTAAGGGTGCGCACACTTATGCAACCTCCTTGTTTGTGTATTTTTTGGTTTTTGTTTTTTATATTTTTACCCCTAACAGAATTGTTTTTCAATTGAGTTGTACAGGTTATAGGTGACGGTAAAGGTGGGAAATAATTGGTGGTCTCGTCTCATGTTTTTAAAATGGTGGAATCCTGGCGTTTTAAAAGGGGTGTGCCCACTTCTTATATGCATTGTACTGACAGAAGGAGCTCCCATCCCAGCAAGCCGGCGGGGCGGGTCAGACGGGGTTTGACGCAGAGCCTGCTCTTAATAGGCCACTCTCCCCGTCCTGCTGGTTTGCCCCGCTATTTATACTCGATCACAAGGCGCTTGTATTGAATGTGATTTCTGCATTTTTGCCTACGGTATTTTTAGCGCTCTGATCTGTGTCAGAGGTTTTGTGTCAGACCCGCTTGCAGGCCTGCAGATGAGCATCCTATGCACTAGATGGCGCCGCGCGCCGGCACCGGATGTGACGACTTGTGCTCCGCCTCCGCAGGGGTGTACCTGCCTTTATTGTGGGAGCAGAGCTTTTGCTGGAAAAGCCCCATTGCTCTTGGTTACACAAGAGGCCACTTCTCTGCACTGGTGGCCATGGAGAACGACGGCTACGACAATCGCGGCGCGGGCGCCAACCTCAACACGGACGACGACGTCACCGTCACCTTCCTGCCCTTGGTGGACAGTGAGAGGAAGCTGCTGCACATACACTTTCTGTCAGCGCAGGAGGTGAGGCGTGGGCAGGTGGGGTGGGGGGGGGCAGGTTTGACTGGCTCTTGGCCCCCCGGGCCCCCGGGCATGGTCCCAGGTCTCTGCATTCTGATCAAGGCTGTCCACTGGTTGATTTCTTTCTCCGGCATGGGTATGCGGTGGCCAAAGTACTGTTCAGGGGGGGGGGGGGGGGGGGGGAA
>JAODKL010000041.1:12634158-12646605 GCA_026780765.1 Petrocephalus schoutedeni
TTTTTTTTAAGAAGGAGGTGAATCCCCCCCCCCCACACTGTGTGTGGGCCATGTCCATAGACTAAGCCCCCCCCCCCGGTTTGCCTCTGTAGTTGGAGGGTGAAGGCCCGTTCAGGGGTACCACAAGGCACCATCCCGGGGACGACCCAGTTCTGGCCCATTTTCTATGTCTTCCCAGCTAGAGGCTCGCAGTCGCATGTGTGAACATTCTGCTCATCAAAAGTGAATTTGCCTGAACAAATCTGAAAGGGAATATCTGGGATTTTTTCTTTAATCTGCAGCAGATAGAAATGTAACTACAGGTCACAGGAGGTTCAGAGGAGGAACGCGGGAGGAGGACCAAGGCGTCTTCAGCTCTCACCTCCTCACATCGGTCTCCATTGCAACTAAAAGTGGCTTTTCAGGCCAAAATGCAACTTAGAAAATTAAACGAAATCTTCTTCTCCTTAAGACACCTTTCCCCATGGTTACAGTTTGGATACTTTATGTATACGTTGTAAATAAATACTTTTGTGGAAAAAGAAGAACTGGAGGAGGCCGAGCTGTAGTATTTGCTTTAAGAAAAGTTTCTATGCTTAAAATGTCTCTATGGAAAGCAGATTGAGGCTTTGTTGTGGTTTAATAAATACTTTTTTTTCTAGTGAGCAAAGTGAACGAACCTTTCAATTCTGCCGTAGTGTATTATGATTATTTTACACGTCTGGGCATTTTACAATGACAGGAATCACAGCTGCGGAAAGCAGCATTCGGGCCAAACAAAGTGTTTGTATAGCTGGTGTTAGAAAGGCCAGATGAGTTAAGGTGAGCGTGTCATTGTGCGGACGGCGTTCGCGGCGCACAATGCGGGGAGCGGGCCGCGGAACCGCAGCCGGGCCCGTATTGTGTTAGGGGGAAAAGCGCGGGCGGCCCGGCACCAAGTACCTATATAATAAGAGTATAGCGGCCCGTATTGTATTAGGGGGAAAAGCGCGGGCGGCCCGGCACCAAGTACCTAGGGTCACTTATGAGAGTATAGCTGTCATTTCTGCTTATATTACTATACGCGGATAATGTTAAAAAGAAAAAACCCAACTATTTACCTTCCTTTGTAAACACGCAGAGGAGAAATCAACTGTAAATGAAACGTTTAAACAAAACACCAGCTGCGTGCCAAAGGTATTACTGACTTAGTATAACTTGTAGCCCGGGTTTCACAGCAATGGCGAGGCGGGCTGCGGACCGGCTCCCGGCTCCCGGGTTTGTCGGGGGAAGGCGCCGCGGCTGCGGACCGGCTCCCGGCTCCCGGGTTTGTCGGGGGAAGGCGCCGCGGCTGCGGACCGGCTCCCGGCTCCCGGGTTTGTCGGGGGAAGGCGCCGCGGCTGCGGACCGGCTCTCGGCTGCGGAGGCGCCTGCTTTGCACCCCGGGCACCGAGCGCCGCGTCCGGCCGCGTCCCGCTCCTCTAGTCTGCACACAAATGGGGGAATTATCCCTCGTTTAGCATTAAAATTCGTTTAAATAAAATTGCAACAAACACTTAAATGGGGAGATTAGTTCCCCCTCACGCCTTATTGCGCCCAGTCAATGGCTCGGTTAAGAAGGGTTTAAAACCCGCACTCCGGCTCTCAATCCCCGCTCGGACTTTCTTAGACAGAGCGAATCTCAAAGCCGGAAAGCAGAAAATCCACTCGCAACAAAAGGGGGTTTTCTTCCCGTTTATTTGATTAATTTCACTTTGATGGGGAGAGGAGGAGGGGGCTGGGAAACGACAAGCCGAACCAAATCCCGTCCCCGAGAAGCGCATCGCCGTCCGCGGCAGAGCTATTTATTTCCCCCTTTCGCTCCCGAGTGACTCCGGCCTCCGCTCAGAAATGCTCCGTCCGAAAGGTGCGGACGCTTTAATCGTGCCGCTTTTTGCCGGCGGCCGGCGGCTGCTCGGAGCGCCGGCGACGGACGCGCAAAAAGCCCGTGTTTGAGTGCCATCTTTAGGGCGTCGGGGAAACTGTAGCGCCGCCGCCTCCTCTCCCCCGGCCGCCGCCTCCTCTCCCCCGGCCTGCTTTTTAAAAAAGGGCGAACCTGCTTCCATCAGAAGTCAATATAAAGCACGGATCCCCGCACCGAAAGCGCACAAAAAGTCCCTTTTTTCCCTTTCTTCTCATTTAAGAAAATATGTCGGCTATAACCTCGACTTCTTAGAGTGTTTCTATCTTGGCTTTTCGTCCTGCGTTAAAAGAGCGAAGGCTCGCTGAAATAAATTATGTTTGGATTTAGCCCAAACAACCGAAATGTAACGTTTTCTCTTTTATTGAGGAGAATGCCGCGGCGGCACCTGTATGCTCGAGTGCGGCATTTTGCGGAACTGGGAGTTTCTCTGCGTGTTTAAATAGCCTAAATGAGAAGATATTTAGTACGAAAATGCCGTTTGACTATCTGAATGTCCAGTAAACTACTGTGGCGTGTTTGGAGTATAATGTTACCTCGGAAATAGTAACAGCTTTTAAAAAACATTCGTCTTCGGCGTGCTGGTAAAACGCAACATATACGGGCGAAATACATTTAATATGGTTTTTAAAATTGAAGGTACTTTTAAATGTTTGATTTTTCTTTGCGCACATACACCATCCAACTGGGCCTGCAGGTATTTACCGTGGCTGCATTTGCTGGGCGTTAAATGCAGAGATCAGGACTATTCAACAGTAATACATTTGTCTAGTTATGGCACATGGCATATTTGCAACAAGTCATGTACATATTATAATCTTTGGACAGCATCCTAAATAAACATTCATTAAAATCACCCTTTTATAATACAGCACAGCTAAACACATATTGACCTTTCAAACTTAATATTTATAATGATATGGAGATTGAAAACTTTCCTTCAAAACGATGACGTACAATTACAATCCACTCGCGATGCATTTATATCAAACATTTTTTGATTGTTTTCCTGAGCTGGGTCGGCGTGGATTGTGAGTGCTTAGGTGGGCTCTGAAGGTGTCACACGTTTACAGTCGCTCGGTAAGCAGGACTCCCGACTCACGTTCCTGGTGCGTGCCTTTGGCCATGGGGCACTTCAGCAGAGCACTAGGGATGTCAAAACATTGCTCCTATTGATCTGTTTGAAACCGAAAGCCACGTTTAATAACAAGATATCAGAGAAGGCATTTAATACTAAACAGAAACATCAACGCTATTCTTTTTAGGAACATTGTGTTTTTGAGCCAGGTTTGTTTTCATATGTATTTAGATTGGAGAACCAAAGCGATGTCCAATAATTCTTATGAGGTTGCAGTAGCATAGATTTATAATGTGGTCACCCTGGATTTCTCATTCCCGAATTAATATAAATTCAACTTCCTATGCCATATGAACACAAAATTAATGTACAAATTTTTATCAATATGTGGTTGATCCTCCTATAAACTCACATTCAGTTTATGTAATGCTTCTTTAGAAAAATTCTTTGGAAAAATACGTTATAACAGTGCTGCAAAACATTAACTTAATATAGCACCTTAATATTAATTAATTTAATTTACTGATTTTTCATACAGATGTTCACCTAGTCCGTAAAGTGAAAATAAAAAAACATTTAAAGTGGAATTACGCAACAATCTTAACACCTACATTATAGCTAGATATTTAGCACTAACTGACTATAAAGACATAAACTTTTTTCATAACCCGTTCTGTATTCATAAAAGAGAAAAACGATCACATTCCTGATAGCAGTCAACCGAGGGAGTGTCGTGCATATTGCGATGCTGTCACCGGAGGACAATATATCATCAGAATTATATTAATAATAGTTTGAGTCAGTGTATCAATAATGCTGCGTGCAGAGAAAAATCTGCAATATATAGTCTGGCTAATGAACAAAGTCAACCATACAGTACAAGCCTAGGGATTAAGAAAATGATTATTATTAAAGTGCTATGAAAATATCAAAACAATAATGTGGACAAAGCTTAAAGGAAATTATGTTCTGTTTTTGCATTGGCATCTTTTAAACAAATTTCAGGGTGAGTGTGTGTGTGTTTTCCATGAATCATCTGAACCATCAACAGGTTCATCCATACCTTGTGTGGTAATGGAAAGCCCATTTCCAGAATGAAGATAAACACCATTAGTTCAATTAAAATGCATGCAAGGTAGAGGTGCATGATTAGGTCATGATTTCAGTCAGTGTTGTGCACGCTTGTGACTTCTGTGGGCTGTTAGGGTTAGACTTCTGTTAATACTTACATTACTGTATACTGAACATAATACATGATTTTCCAGACTGTTACTTTCTCTAAATAATAATAATAATTGGGATGGGATTGGGCTCCACACTCTTAATTTGGATGGAATATGTGTGCGGGTGATGGGATTGGGCTCCACACTCTTAATTCGAATGGAACATGTGTGCGGGTGACGGGATTGGGCTCCGCACTCTTAATTCTAATGGAACATGTGTGTGGGTGACGGGATTGGGCTCCACACTCTTACTTCTAAGGGAATGTGTGTGTGGGTGACGGGATTGGGCTCCACACTCTTAATTCTAATGGAACATGTGTGTGGGTGACAGGATTGGGCTCCACACTCTTACTTCTAAGGGAATGTGTGTGCGGGTGACAGGATTGGGCTCCACACTCTTACTTCTAAGGGAATGTGTGTGCGGGTGACGGGATTGGGCTCCACACTCTTATTTCTAAGGGAATGTGTGTGCGGGTGACGGGATTGGGCTCCGCACTCTTACTTCTAAGGGAATATGTGTGCAGGTGGTGGGATTGAATGAAATTCTGCTAAAAGTAGCTCTCTACCCATTTTCAGGTCAGGTGGAATCTCATTCACGAGTAGAAATACATCAACTTTTCTTCAAAAACAAACTGCCAGAACGCAGAATTAGACTGATGCATCATATGTCAGCACACAGAGGTGGATAATTGATTGGATTTGCGAAAGGTCATCACTGTCTTTCCTACATGGCTCTATGGCAATATAATTTCAACTTTACTGTAACATTGAAAATATGTCCACTAGTTTAATCTTTGACAAATTGTTTTGATTGATAACTCCATTAAAATTTCCATTCATATTTTACACTGTTGTGGCACATGTATGTGACCGTCTATTGGGCTGAACAAAATTTGCAATTTCCACCGATTTTAAAAAGAAAAGGATAGATTAGCCGATGGGGCAGAAAAATCAACAACCGAATTCCTGGAATTTCTTTTTGCTAACTTGATGGCAATGATAGGACTCTTTCTTTTTTTTCCAGTCCTAGTTGACTTATGGGCCTTTCTGTAAATCATCAAGTGCATTGATATGCATTCACGTGTGGGATGGTTTATTCTTGCAAATACATGCAATAAAAATGTGCAGTATTTCATACATGGACACACCCAACTCAGCCTAGTAAAATGTAGTTTAGAATAACAATTGTACCCCTCTGGGATTCAGGCACGCAGAACAGACATCCTTCCCAGAACAACTTTTCAAAAATCACAGAAAAAGTCAAGAAGAATGGATGTAGAGCGGGATGATTTTTTAACAGAGACCGTCACTGGAAATCCCTCTGTAGTTGCACAATTAGTACATACAATATACTAGCTGTGAAGTTTTCCGGGCCTCGGTTTGATCCACACATCTGGACTCTCGACACCTGGCAATGCACAGGTTTCTGTTTCACATACATCAGAATAAATCGTACAGTCAGGGGCACAGCTAGAAATTCTGGGCCCCAAGACAAAATGTCACTATGCCCTGCCCCCCCACCATATTGTATTAGATTATGTATTCAAAGGCCGCTGGAAAGTCCAGGGGCCCCCTGATGCTGCCGGGGTGTAGGCTGGCATCATGTTAGCTACTGGAATACATAGAAGGAAGTGTTTAGCTGTAATTGTCAGGGTGATTCTGCATGGTTTTAATGGTTTGGTTTTAAAGCTGGAGAAATGTGACAGTACCAGACTTACAGGCTTCCACCCATCCATACATCCATCCATCCACCCACCCATCCATCCATCCATCCATCCACCCACCCACCCATCCATCCATCCACCCATCCATCCATCCATCCACCCACCCATCCATCCATCCATTTCTCATGCTGCTTATCCAGTTCTGGTTTGCATTGATTTCAAGAAGCAGAAGGTATCAGGTAGGGGACACAATGGCCTGTATGGCAATGCATTTCATGCAGACTCCATCCTGGAAGTCAGAGGCTTCTGGGATACCCTCTAAACCTCTGTGCCTAACCCACATTAGAGCTTTTATTGTTTTAAAATATGAAAGTGTTTCATATGACTTAATGTATGTCTAATAATGTGAACAGGAACTCTTGTTGCTGTGTGCATTTAGATAAAAGCCAGTGTATCAGCAGGCTTGCCCTGTTAGAGAGGGCCGAGGTGAGCTTCCCAACCAGAGTGTCCTGAAGGTGTCTTCTCAAACAACCCGAAGTCCGGATACAGGAGATGTTTCAATACTCAGTGAGCTCAGGAGAGAAGCATGACTTCACTGTTGGAAAAAAAGGCACATTCACTGACTTGAAGGTCATCACCAGGGCCACTGCAAACCTGAAATATATAAGAAAACAAATAGCATCATTAAGCATCTTTGCCATTTAGAAAGAGCCAGCCGCGGAGATATGTTAGCCTAATATGGGGACGACGCATAAACATAGTGGCACTGCATAGTAGGAACCTTCAGACTGCAGAAGAACTGACCGTGGCTCAATCTGCTGTTGTATATCAAGCGTTAGGAGGCTTATCTTAAAAACATCAAAATCACAACAGCTGCAGCGGACAGCATTAATGAAAGTCATTACCTTCAAGGCGTTCCAGCTTAGTAAGTTATTCTCAGAATCGCAGAGCCACGATTAGATGAGGTGCAGTAGACCTTGGACGCGGGGCCGGAAGAGGAAGGGAAGTCTATATATAGAACAACTGTCCACTGGCTATAGCAGGAATGAAGTAATGTGTGTCGAGTGTAATAGGAACTGAGAACTATTAAAGTACCGACTACAAAAGTGTTGTAAGTGTCTTACAACTGATGAGCTGCTCATGCCAACATTACTGTCCTGTGGAACATGAAACACAACCAATATTCTATTACAATGGCCTTACTGGAAAACCTAATGGTTTCCAATTCTCAGGGCCCCCGGGACCAAATTTGGAATGGATTCAGATTTTGGGAAGAGAAGGAGTTCAAAGATGAAAGGCCCAGAGCTAATTAATTATTCATCGTAGCTGCTATGACTAATCAAGGTCTCGAGGAAGAAGCACACGGAGGACATTGATCGCAAAGTTGTTAGCGATCTGCGCTACGCACTCCGACTGAGGCGTGTAGCACCGAGTCTATGCTGGTACTGGCCACTCTCTGCTCGGTGTTATTGAATATTCAATGACATTATACCAGTGGAGCCTGAATGTGTAAGCTGTAAAAATTCAAATAACGGAATGTGTTTCGTTATTTGAATTGAATTGGAATTGAAATGAACTTGATAATGTGTTTGTTATTCGCAATTGGTATGCAAACTTGATAGCTAGCTGACGTACAGCAACAGCTGTCATTAACTATATTAGACAAATAGCATCTACAGGCATTGTAATATAGCATATATATATACTGTGTATATATATATACACCCAAGGTCATTATATATGGTATATATAAGGTGATTACAAACTCAAATGCAGCTACGGACACCAGCAAAAATGGGTCAAAGAAAATTTGAAAAGCGCATTACTGTTACAGAGCTGAATTACACATGGATGGGTAAACTTGTCCTGGCAACACTGTGATGGAGAGACCTGCCTACAGAACAGGGTACCAGCCACTGGCTGCTGACTAAATGAAAGTCTGTAAAAGAGGGTGAGGTGGGAGAAATTCATCCGCAGCGGTATTGTTACCACGGCACATGGTACAGCTATTCTTACCCAGCCACAGAGTAACAGACAGGATGGCCGTCGTTGCAAGAAAATGTGAAAAAGTTTCAAAGAAACTCATTGAGCAGGACGTTGCTGCCTTCCAAAGCTACCTGAGGCAAGCAAATCACACTCAGCATTAAATCTGGATGATGTCAGCAAAGTGTTGGGAAGTGAAGGCCTCATCCATTGGCTGGAAGGGTTGATGCTGGAAAGGGTAATCTAAGAAGGGTAAAAAAAACTGCACTGTAGAAGGGAGCCAAATGATATTAGTGCCCAAACACACGTCTCTGACAAGCTCTGCAAGGCAAACAAGTGCTCATTTCATTCCTTGTCAAAGGCCAAGTGCGGAAACACAGAAGAGGGCACAGACATACACCCCGCAGTCCGGGTTCGAGAGATGGCACCATATCATAGCATCATCTCAGCATTCTCTCATCGCACCTGCTTACGTTTGGTGATTTATATACTCCTCCACACCAATAATGTATGGAACCCCAGAGCTCAGGTCATCTGTCTACATTCTGCAGTGCCAGTGATTTGGGATACATATTTGATATCAGAAATGAATGGCATCACAGAAGGAGGCAGACAAAACATAGCAGGAATGGCCTCGGCGACTCTGCAGCAAAAACACCTGCAGGCAAACCAAATTATTATGCTTTGCTTATCCGAAATGCCGGCTTCAGTGACACTCTGGGATTTTAAGTCAGAAGAAATCACATTAAGAATCCCTCCATAAAATTAAAATGTTTCTGCTCTAGACAAAAGACTTGTGAACTAAAGTTTATATAACTTTTCAGAAGGTGTATCTATGATTTTGGTAGAGAAGACACCAAACGCTTCCACTCAAAACAAATGAAAAGCATTTTACAGCCTCTGTAAACTGTGATATAATAAATAGGATGTGGCTTGGGTAATTCAGAGTGCTCTATCTAACACAATGTTTGTATACAAAGAAACTTTTATCCACAAGGATCTTATGTATATATAAATTAATCTCTAAGTAGATGCTTTTTAAATCCGTGTGATTTAATGCCTCTTTAAATGTAGCTACTGCTTTAAGTAACTGATTTTTAAATTATCATATAGCTACAAAAATAAGGTCCTGATATTTAAAGTGTGCTTTATTTCTCAAATGTCTTGTACTTTTCATATATATCTACTCCTATTTTGGATCTTTGCAGTAAAAAAATAACTTCATTCATTTTTTTTCATAAATAAAATACTGCGTCCTGATTTATATTTAAATACAAAGGTTGCAATTCAGCGCTATGGATACAATAGGAGATATAAGCTAATGAGTGGAACTTAATGACTGTGATTTGGCACTGGGGGCAAACCCAGTACACTGGAGCACAGCCACTGGGACCATCCAGGTGACTTTAAAACCGGGGACACTGTGCTGTCCGCACTGGGACTGTGCGTCACAGCAGGACAAGCTAAATTATTGTACAATATTGTTACATTAACTGTTATATTTTATTCATTTACAGAGGTCGACTTCTCTATTTACGACATATTCCCAGTATTTACAATACATTAAATTGAGAGGTGTTACAATGAAATTATTCGGTGTGTTAATGAACAGTGACCTCAGCTGAGGTCTAGAATCAAACCCCTGTTTTAAATATTACAACTTATTTTAAATGAATAAATTTCCCCAACACCGACAATCAATTGTACCCAGAGACTCGCCAGAAGAGAGTTAGACCTAATTAATAAAACGCATGACAGACTGTGCAGCCTCGATCGATGCTATTGACAAGAGAAAAAAAACAGAGTAGCACCTACGTGGACAAATTTACAGGAAACAAGCGCACTGTAAACGAGCAAAATGCGCTCAGTCATTCTGAATGCGGTTTCCGCGCACAAATATGGAATTAAAAGTACCGCTGTAACCGGTGCATAAAGTGGGGTGAGGGTGTCCTTAGCGGCTGATCGGGAGGCTGCCGATTCTGACGTCACGTGTTTCCTTGGTGACCGGGCTCCGGGCTCCGGGATTGTTAGCGCAAACCGCACCATTTCCCGCACCGTCATTTATCACTGTCAACACATAATGATTCCCCCAGCAGCTCCGTATTGATGTTTTTAATTGCATTATCTCACGTGGGGGAGGGTGGGACGGCCGAGGTGATCAATGCGACGGAGCCATAGATTCCGCGGCCAGTGGATGCTGAGCTCCAATTTGTTCATATAACATGCTGACTGTCTTTGACTGCCTGACCAAGACAGATCTCACCCGATCCCGGTTCGACAAACGCGTTGTTTAATGCACTTTAAAACGTAGGCCAAAATTAGCAAAAAATGGCATGACAAGGATGAAAACTAGATATAGCCTAACATCTGTCGAGCCATAATCTAATTGCGATGAGGGATTAAAATAAATTACATTTTCAATTACAATTAATAGCGCGTCAAAGAAGCTAAGAGCCTAAAAGCATTTATGAGTCATGTTTAAAACTTGACCAGATCCATCGGGGACTTTACTGAACATGTATATTAAAGCGCTCCTAATAAGTTCTGACGTTTGATCGTGTAAACGTGGTTCGGAAGAATTAAGTTTCAGGTTGCAGTTAGACCCGAGCCGGATGACGCCATATCCAAGGCTCAGTGTGTATATGATATAACCTAACACGCGAGTATTATATTACACTTTTAAGATCACATAGATAGATAGATAGATTCACTGAAAATTCTTTATCAAAAAATATTTCTTGTAATGAAAATTGTCATATTTGATTTAGAATGCGTGTCATTTTTTTTCCCTAAATGCGATAACTTACGGTTTTATCATAAATTTCGATGTTGCATTTTAAAGTCGTAGAACTGGACTAATATTATAAAAAGTTAGTTCAATGCATCATCGTAAAATTTGGATATAAAAACAAAAAAAGCATTAATTTGTAAATTACAACGTTATGGTATAAGTATTTTATGGGGCTACATCGTATCGAGATACGAAAAGAATATTGCTGATATTACTATTATTTATTATGATTTTGCGTAATGCGAAACTACATTGTAATACATTTTTACTGACACAGCAAATAAATACAAAATAAGATTCTATGAACTTGACTGTTTGGCTTCATATGGGATTAATAACTATACAGAATTTGTACCCTCACCAATTTAATAATTTTTATTATGTCGTTTTTAATCTGTTTCTTTATATAACTTTTAGAAAATTGCAAGAATTTGCTTTTTTCATGTATAATAAGACGGATTAAAAGAGGATTAAAAGAGGATAAAAAAAATACAACCCTAACTTCACAAAATAAATGTAAAAATCATATTAAAATGGTTTAAATGGTGCTAACATCTCAGTCGACCTGCATTTCTGGTTTCTGGCCGCCCCCCGCCCCGGGCCAGGGCGCGCCCCCGAACCCGCGCCCCCGCCCGTCTCCCTCTCCCGCGTCTATCAGTTCGGTTACACTTTGCCAAAGGCTGGCCAAGGTCAGCGCAGGCTCCGGCTGTTTCAGGTATCAGCCCGGGGTATCCCAGCACGGATCTTCCCTTCACCTGATGAGATCCGATCCAATGAGGGCGATCGAGACGCCCCGGGAGAGCCGGCCGACCCCCGCCTGCGCTCCCCTCCCATTATCACCAGTTGAGTCGGATGCCAAAACGCACTGAACATCCTTTCACCTTCCCTTTATCTGCACATGCAGTATTGCGTTTCAGCCGCACAATGACCAGTTATGCTGGCGCTGCGCTTTGATCTCGGCGCGTCCCACAGTAACAGCGAACTAACGCGGTATCATTCATGCAGGCAGGACTGGAAGGGACGCGTTTGAGATGTAAAAAAATTTAAATTTTATGTTTATTGGTTTTATTTTAACCGCCAAAACACGTAGATATATGATTTTAATTTCATGTGTATTTCAGTTTACGGTTTCACCTTATTTTATAGTCGTTTCATTTTATAATTTTATAGTTACAGTTTCATAAACCTATTTTGCTCATAAATGTTTAAATGAGTAGATGATATGGATTTTTAAGGCAGAGGCCTTAACTGTATGGCCAGAGAAATAATCCCAGCATCTGTTAGTTTCCAGATGGAATAAATGAATGATTATGGCATTAAAAACCTGCCAGTACGCAAGTATAGTAAATTACTCATTAACGCCTTTTTTTCTTTTCTTTTACTAATGAAACAGACCGCGGCGATAACGTGACGCAGGTTACACGTATGAAACAAACGGTACCGGGGCGCCTTGGCTGGTGCTCGTCCAATATGGAAAAACTTTTATTGTTGTGGTGGGAAATAGCGCATTGATTCAGTCGTGCACTTTATTTTATGCATTTATTATTTTTCTTTCCCTGTGACATTCACCTGTGCGTTACACCCGTGTCCTGCGCGTTACACCCGTGTCCTGCCCGTTACACCCGTGTCCTGTCCGTTACACCCGTGTCCTGTGCGTTACACCCGTGTCCTGCCCGTCACACCCGTGTCCTGCCCGTTACACCCGTGTCCTGTCCGTCACACCCGTGTCCTGCGCGTTACACCCGTGTCCTGTCCGTTACACCCGTGTCCTGCCCGTTACACCCGTGTCC
>JAODKL010000041.1:12646705-12656705 GCA_026780765.1 Petrocephalus schoutedeni
CCCGTGTCCTGCCCGTTACCCCCGTGGCCTGTCCGTTACACCCGTGTCCTGCCCGTTACACCCGTGTCCTGCGCGTTACACCCGTGTCCTGTGCGTTACACCCGTGTCCTGCCCGTTACACCCGTGTCCTGTGCGTTACACCCGTGTCCTGCCCGTCACACCCGTGTCCTGCGCGTTACACCCGTGTCCTGCCCGTTACACCCGTGTCCTGTGCGTTACACCCGTGTCCTGCCCGTTACACCCGTGTCCTGTCCGTGCCGGATGCTTCCTCCCCAGCTCGTTCCCAGAAAGGGAGGCGCGCCCGGGGGCTCTGAGCGCAGGAACCGCGCTGATTTTTAAGACGGAGAAAAATGAGCAGATGTGACGTAACTTCGGCTGTCGTCGCCGCTCGCGTAAAATCCTGCAGATTCTACCACTGCATCAATTTCTGCATAGAATCGCATTATGATGCAGGAAGGTTTAAGTATCCTCCAGATTACCATCGCCTTCAAATTCTTTTTTTTTTTTCCAAAAGTTGTTTATTTTTACATTATTATATCTACATTATGACGTGCTCTGAAAACGCAGTTAACGCACCAATGTAGAAGACAAGGAAAATGTTTAAGAGGAATTCAACTACAATTCGATTCTTGAAAGGGCGTCTTAGATAAAAGAACAAGGAAATAAATTGCCTGTCAAAAGTAATTGCACGCTCTGTGTTTTATATAGACAGTGCGCTTATTTATTAGATAAATGTCCGAGTTGACGTTAAAAGATGTTCGTCTTGTCGAGCGTGTTTTGCTGTGTGTTTCATGCCGAGCTGCCGTCCCAGTGCCAGAATGTGACTGCAGCACCAAACGCTGCCCGGACAGGGTAAGCCGCCAGTGTCAGTCTGCAGTGTGTTTTTAAAAACGGCAAGAACACATTGAAGTTAAGCGCTTTTTATTTCAGAGATATACGCAGCCTACAGATAAGTAAACTGGCATCTGTATATAAAAATAAAAACTGAAGGCTGCATCTGTAGGCCTACACGGAATAATGGCGCTAGGTAATAACTGAAATATGTTTAGTGGATATTTAAAAACAAAGTTCTGTATTTTATGGCATTCATTTATTACACGTTCTTTAAAAATAATAGACTCGGGAATATTAATTTTAAAATTCTGTGTTTGTAAGGTCCAACATGTAGCCTTCCAGGATTATTCTGACTGCGTAAAAAACAGATACTTCCAGCCAGATTTTCTTTTTTCCTCTCCTGGCGTGTATCTCACTAAATGTTTTCCAGAGTCATATTAAATGGCCACGCCGGAGGAGGACTCTGACTCCCTGTATTCTTTGCTTCAAGACTTTATTACCAAACTATCCGTTGGGAGCCGAAACCATTATATATTTTCAAAGATATCGTTCTAACAGTAGAGAAATTATCGCTTTAGATGGGTAAACGAATCGGGAACTCGATTGCGTATATTTATTGCTATGCTCCATATTCTGGAATTAAAGCGTAATACAAACGGCATTATTATTATGGTTATTATACCATTAAATAGATAATAATTATTAAAAAAACGCCTGCAAGAAGCGGTCTCACCTTGTCATTTTCTAAAACGGGGCTGATTAAGCGCGCAGCCCACAGCCTCCTAGTCGCTGCCAGTCGCTGCCTTTGCTGAGACGCTTCCACAGGCCGGCTTGTGGAAACTATTTGCAAGTAATTATTGGGAGATAGACTGTGCCTACAAATACATTTACTTCATCATGCGTGTAAGAACCGTCCCCCAATTTCGCTAATCTCAGTGACAGCCCTATTCCTGCAGGAGGTGCGGGCGTTTTACAGTCACCGCTTTGGAAACATTTGCCTTGGTTTCCGCAGAAGGTAAAAGTAAAGGCCCCCGGTTTCTGCTTATGACCAAACAAAAGGCTTCTGTTCACGGGACATGAAAACCCGGGACGCCCGGGTATTTTCTCCCCGAGAAGGTAAATGGTGGCCTGTGACACTGAAACTACGGGGAAAGGCTGGACAGTAATTGTTAAGTAATCAGAACCTTAGACCCCGATGTTACGCTCAGTCACGGAAGACGCTGATGTCAGAGCGACTGTCCCAGGGAATGAGGTGAAAAAGGCTGGTTTACTGCGTCACCCCCCCTTACAGGAGGGGAGCTCTGTCCTCTCTACCCTAACCATTCAGTGGCTGCACTCTACTGAGTTGCAAACAAGAACCTTTAACTTGACACCTAGTTTCCTCTGCCCTAAATCTTCTCCCCCTTCTTCTGTCTTTGATATAAAAATCTTCAGCAGTTTATTAAGACCATCAATCCACACACTGCTTTGCTGCATATAGGCAAAGGTGCACGGGAGAATGAAACGGTCTCAGTATCAAAGGGTGTAAGAAACGCACCTCATCAGCCCCCCCCTTGGTTCCCAGGACCCGATTCTCAGTCGCCTTGTGGAGCATTTCACCAGACTGCCCAGGTCAAAGCCACTGGGGTCAGCACTGCGTTATGTACATGTGAAGCTGTCTGCCCAAGGCCAACACTCCCAGTACAGCATGGTGAACTGGAGGGGTGGGAGCTGCCCCCCCACCCGGCCACCACCAGTGGAAGACGCCAGCCTCAGACGTGCAAAAGCCAAGGTTCGAGTAGCGACAAGGCCACCGGCCCCCCGCTCGCACGCAAACACACCAAAATACACACGAGTAACAGGAATCAAATCTCCAATCAATGGAAGGCAAAACGTACGGCCGTCCCCAGGAATCCCGCTGTGGGACTTAGGAGAGTTTGGGCAGCACTGCTGTTTTCTTAAGGGGGGAGAAAAGAGAATCAGGGATTGCACGATTGACAAAGCAAATTCTGACTGGCGGGGGGGTAGAGAAAGAACAGGGAGCCGTAAAGTCAGTATTCTCCACAGACCCCCAAAGAAAAGCAATGGGCTCCGTGCTTTGAAATTTATGGGCCATAGACAGTTTATAAGAAGAAATGTAGTCCATCCGAGTAGCTGGCTGATTGAGCACATGGGAATTTTCTGCACAGGAAGTCTAGTTTTGGAATATTACTTACCCCGATAAAGATGTTTTTCTTGTGAAGTACAGCTGCTGGGAGCCCAAAGACCACTTACTACTTTAACCCAAATATAAGGGGGGAACTACTCACCCCCTCTGTTTTATATCTACAAACAGGCCTCCCCGTAAGCCTGGGTGTCTCGTGGCGTCTCGGAACGCCGGCAGTGGTCACATGGAGGGAGGGAGAAAGCGGGCAAAGAAAACGTGCGATTTATCCGGGTAATAGGTGTATATTTGCTCAGGGGGGGAAACAATTTAACATTAGAACACATGCAAATTAACAGTAGCACTATAGAAACTAACAGGAATTATCTCCTGTTCTGCAAGTTATGGAAATCTTGTTGGGTGGCCGGGAGAACATCGCTTTGGTTCCCAAACCTCTCCTCGGGGGCACCCCAGCAAATCCATGTATTTGCGAAATTTCACCACCAGCTTAATTAATTAATTAAGTTAGGTATTGATTAGCCAAAGCTACTGGTCTAATCACAAAACACACGGGCGTATTGGATGGTGGCTGCAAATACCCTGGGATGACTTTAGGAGAGTTCTTGAAATTGCTTAGCTGACGCATCTTGACAGACATAAGATCACAGCGTTATACCAACTTGAAGATCATCATCATTTTCTGTGACTGCCGACGATTTTTGCACAGCACTGTAAATTCACTTCAACTTTTCAGATAATAGTAAGCCTGGCATGAAAGAAAATCAAAACAGCAGAAAACGGCTGTTTAAATATCTCTGTCCGCATTGTAAGGGCTATAATATATAGGAATTGTGTAAAACAAATACAGAATTAAACAAAGCACATTTCGAGCAGAAAAAATATGTAAGGCTTATGTTATATTTCAATATGCAATGAACAGCACGACCGGCCTCATTGCTCGCCTGAGAATATCCCCGCAATAAACGGCGGGCCTTACAAGTGCGGGTGGAACGGCCCTGAAACAAAATGCCCAAATACTCCAGAAACATCAAAAGGTCCAGACTCATCCTTCACAACTGCTCAGAGGCTGTTTATGTAAAAATAAATCCAGGTCACTTAGACATAAAAGAAACAAATTCTTCAGACAAGACGGCCGATCCCGGACAAGGCAGCTCGTTTAACAGGAAAAGCTTTTAGCGCTATCGGGTAGGTATACAGGTATTCTCTCGGATCCATCTAACAAGTGCAGGCAAACAGGACAGAGCCACGTCATCCAAACATTTCAAATTAATACGTATAAACACGAATTAACCAAATACCCAGTGCTTGGAAAGATTACCGCCTTATTGCTCAAATTTCATACTTATTATAGCAGACCTAGTGATTCCCTTGACTCGGGAATTACCGCACAGATGAGCTGTTAAAATAGTCATTATTTTGCTTATTATGGTAGTAAAGCCGCGGTGATGAGGGAGACAGAGCTGTGCTTCGGCTGGCGGGCGGGGGCACAGCCTGAGCCGGGAGCCCTGTGCCCGTCCCCTCTGCCCGTCCCCTGTGCCGTTCCCTCTGCCCGTCCCCTCTGCCCGTCCCCTGTGCCTGTTCCCTCTGCCCGTCCCCTCTGCCCGTTCTCTCTGCCCGTCCCCTGTGCCTGTTCCCTCTGCCCGTCCCCTGCGCCCGTCCCCTGTGCCCATTCCCTCTGCCCGTCCCCTGTGCCCGTTCCCTCTGCCCGTCCCCTGTGCCAGTCCCCTGCGCCACCCCCTCACCCGAAGATGAAGCCTCGGATTTATTGGTGCTTGTAGCTACATTCCACAACAAAGCGGCCGTGTTTATTCAGATCTTGGGACAATATCAGATTAAACTCGTTGCTGAGTGAAGGAATGTTTTGAGAACAGGAAACCTGTACAAGTTACTCACCGCATGGTATTATTACTATGACAATAGTATAGCTATACCTTCGATCATTTCTAGGGAACCTGCAAATTATTATATTTATTAGACTCATATAACCGAGTAGATTTGACTTTATATTCTAATTCTGTAACCCGTCCCATTTCAGCCCCGGATATGTTTCTTTCGTTGTACAGATCACGTCAGGGGGGTTTTGCGCACAGGGACCCCCACTGAGAAATGTACGTGCCTGGGGCGTACGGTGGGAAACTTATACGGGGATTTCTAAGGATTCGCGCTTAAATCTAAGACGTTTCATTTGTTTAAAAGGTCAGTCAATGGGGGTGAATTCTGCTGTAAACAGCGCAAGGACAGTGGATATAAACCGCTATTCATTCGCTTATATTCCTAACTTATTATTACCAATTGCGGTAAAGCTGTAGGCGACCAGGGTGTCCTGGCAGGTGTCCCACCTGGAGCAGCCCCCCTCTTCCTGCCCTCGGATTGGACAGCAGACATTGGGATTTTCACTTACGGCACCAATCAGCTGCACCGATGAATTGTGGTTGGATGTTAAAGCGCGCTCAAGTCGCAATCGATGTTTATGTGCACCAATCAGAAGCTCCGTATTTATACCGCTGGCTCCTCCGGGGCTCAGAGGACCGTGCGGCCACATATGACGATATATCATTTAAAGGAGCCCCCCCCCCCACACACACACACACACACAAAACTGTAAAACAACATATCCAAAGTAAATTGCAATAAAACTTACCTAAGAATCTAAGCTTCCAAAAACGAATAAGTGCAAAATATATTTTAAAAGATTGTATCGAATCATCCAGTGAGTGTTGTTTTGTTTTTTACTGCTGCTGTATCTGGCTCACTGTTTTAGCATTTTACTGTTTACTGGTCGTACTCTGATGTACTCAGTGCAATGGCCAGCGCTCTCTTGGTTTGGACTGGGCTTTTCTGGCATCACATTGAGCATTAATGTGCCTAAACGGGCCAAGTAAATAATCTGTTTATATCTGTAACTGAGATGCTTCACAACAATGAATGAAAAATCAGGAAAAAGTCGGCAAGCTTCTCCTGCCCGTAGGCTTCAGGTTTCGTGCGGCGTCAGGCCGGGCGGCGGGATTCCTGTCCTGGCACTTAGGTAGCCTCAAACAGCTAATGTTTGATTCCTGGCACTTAGGTAGCCTCAAACAGCTAATGTTTGATTCCTGGCACTTAGGTAGCCTCAAACAGCTAATGTTAGCATGCGGTCAGCAGGCTACCTCGCCGGTCTCTGTAGGGCATGGAGTTGAGCGGTAGACGGCCAGCTCCTTCACGGGTAGCCCAGAAGGGGAGGAACAGATTAAGGAGGAAAAACAGACCCTCCGGTGCTCGGACAAAGCGCCTGGATCTCGCTTAATAATAACGTTTTCTTAAAGCTAAGCAAACATTTGTGTGCTGTATCCAAAACACGTCTTTAAATGGAAGTTCAAAGGAGCTCTGCCGGAGGTGGGCCTACTGAGTGGGTGACTGGTGTTTGGAGATTAAATCGAGAGATTAAAATCGCCTCCCCGTAAGGAAACCTGTTCGGATTACGCTTCTCGGAAGTGAAGGGACTGGATCTTTTCTTGTCCACAAACCACATGCGAGCAGAATGCAAACAGCTACTTAATCCTGACGGACAGACGATCCAGACATCAATTTGTCCCACGAGGAGAGACCACCAGCTTTTGGTGGCTTGCCCAAATCTCACGCCCCCCCCCCCCCATACACACTGCCCCGCACCCAACCCAAACCGCCCCTCTACCCTTCTCCTTCCCGTTTTGTTTTAGATCCAGTGCCAGAGTAATAAATCCTCGCTCACAGATTCCCAGCCATATGTTTTAACTCACAGCTTCCACAGGGTTGACTAGCAAACTGCAGCAAAGCAAAGTTAAGATCAACTGGAAAATGCATTGTCTTTGTGAAAAAAAAAAATCCCGGGAATCCAGAGAACTGTCACTGTAATTAAGATCTATATTTTAATCTAAATAAAGCAGTAAAATAGTGCCACATGTTACGGACGATAAGTACAACAAAATCATTCGCATTATATCCATTTTGCTTCTCCGTATTTCTTTGATTAAATGAAAACTTCTAAGATGGTGATTTAGGATTCAAAGCATCGAAAAAACATATAATATTAATTTTCTTTGTTGTGTCCCATTAAGTGTGGAATATTTTTGGGGTGGGCGAGGACAGGCCCATGGGGCAATGAGAAGCAGAGATGTGGGGTCCGCCTGTCCGCTACGGCTCCAAGTCCCACTGCAGCTGTCCCAGCGCGAGGGGCCAGGTGGGGGGTGGGGTGCTGGTGCCCCCCGCCTCCTTTAAACTTGTCCAGACTCTTGTTCTCCAAGGTAAAAATCAGCGAAAGCAGGGGTTAGCTGGAGGACACAGAGTCTTGAAGAACATATGCACTTAATATTAAAGCCGTAAAACTTGTTAAATTAAAAGCTGTTTCGGAAAATAGAAAGGAAAATATTTATGCGTCTGTCAAAGATAAAGCCGGTTTTATCCCGCGGCCGCGACTCTGCCCGGCACCCAGGTAACAACTGTCAGCGAGCGAGGAACCGCGGCGTACAAATGTACTGAGAGAGCCGCTCGGGCCCGCTGGCCCCTTGGCGGCGGCTCCCAGGCCCAAAACTTAGCTTAAAGTCTCCCTAATTAGAAACAACATGAGTATGGGCCGCGGCACGCGCCCAGGCGGCGAGGGGGACGCCGGCCCGTCCTGATGGACCCCAAATTACTAAAAGCGCTTGGGGGGAAATCTGAAAGGCATTTGGGCGTGGAGTCCCGCTCGTGACATAACAAGTCACAATAAAAGGAGTGTTGTTATTGCCAAAACTGCCAGCTTTTCTTAACGCTGTAAATATGGTTATTTGCCTGTTGTACTTCATTATGAGCAAAAGGATATTTAAACCGCAGAATTAGGACGCATTTTTATATGATACAGTATCATACTGTACAATAAATCCAAGAATTAGGGCTTTAAACAATGCACTAAAGTAATGCGAGTGTGTATTTTTACCTATTCACCTATACATTCTGACTATGAATGTATGTAGTGCTGGTAAATATTTCCCTGTTATAGCTGAAATCACACTGTGCATATTTGTGAGTTGTACTTTGTTTCAGAATGAAAGTGACACACATACACGCGACAGGCCGAGCCGCAGAACCGCACACACATAGACGCACGTGCCGATACACGCTGTCATGTAGCTAATGCCCTGGAAATGTACGACTCTGGCATTCCTCCCGGGTCGGAGCGCCGGCCCGCTCCTGCGCTTTCTGGTTTCAGTTACACGGCCGCCGTGCTTCAGCAGGTACACTCACCCCCGGTGAGCGAGGCCAGCCTCTTCACCTCCAGTGCACCCCTCCCCGTGGTGGTACGGCGGCCGCGGCCCTGTGACAGCCATCCGAAGCGGGCCTGTCCACTCTGTCGGAATGGGGGGGTTTATCGGGGTGGACTCTAGGGGCCACGACTGTGGTAGAGGGGTGATAAATCCTCGTTTTATTACTGCGAAATTCCTGCTTCTCCCCGTGCCTGACAGCTCTCCATGCTCTCGGACCCATTTGGACAATTTCTTCGCCGGGTGCATCTGGTTCTTGTTAAATCTCGGCCCGGTCGCCTCTCCTCCCGAAAGGAGGGCGAGAGAGAGAGAGACGGGTCACCGAAGGGTGGGGATGGTTAGGGCTGGCGGGTGGGGGGGCGGCCGAGGTGAATAAAACGGCAGGGGAAGAGCGGCTCTTTGTGGGACGGATCAAAGAGCACGGAAGCCGGGCCGGGGCTGACCACCGAGCAGAACTGGCCCGGGCGTGGGGCAGGAGAAATGCGACTATCCCAGCAGCAGGCTGCATGCACCGACCTAGCTGGGATTTAAAGCTGGGCTCTCTCACCAGTAATAAATAATCCCCTTGCCCCCCCCCGGTCATCTCAGTGATTGGAAGTCTCTGTTCTGTTTACCAAAGGATCAAGTTCCCCACGTCCTTCGAGCGCCGAGATAACATCAGGCGAGGCGGTGGCAAGACTTCCCTTCGGTAAATAATTTTCCGTTGGTGCGCCAGTCCTCAGCGAGCAGCGTGGTCGCTTGTAATCACATTTTGACTCATTTTATACAATCAAGCCTGGCTCCGAGGGGGACATGATTAAAAAGGCGGGCCGGGACTCACACGCGGGCACGTGCGCGGACACACGTGTGCATGCACGCTGCGTGATCGCATGCAAGTATGCCGCAGAAAAGAGCAAATGAAATAATTGCGAAAGGGAGCGATAGCTTATTGGATGCCCCAAAGCGGACATGGCGAGTGAATGCGGGCGTCAGGGGCGAATGTGACAGGGCCAGCCGCTGGTCGCAGGATGAAATGCGACACCGGGCTTGTGCACGCGCGGGAGCAAAGCCGTCGTGCCTCTATTGCGTGTCAGTATCAATCAGTCCCTGACGACGCAGGCCTCACACGTCTGCTTGGGGTAGCGGCTTGCCAAAAAATCATCTAAACAGCCCCAGCATATGATAAAAATATCACACTTTGGATTAGTCGCACTGACTTGGTCTTGGTCAAAAGCTAAAGGCGATCACCGAGATGCCATCTTCACCCCGGGAAGCAATTATTTTGATGCCACCAGATCTGGTTTTAATTAAATGTAATTTGTTTTTTAATGTGTAATGGCCCCGCAAGTTTGATTGGCTCCTTGGCATCTTGTAATCGCGCTTTCCTGCCGGTAATTGGCTGCGGCCGGAGATCCACACCTTTTTGTGATGAGCGAGTGTCTGGTCCATCACAGGGGTGTCAGCCTGGGGGGGGGGGCTGCCTGGCCTTCATACATATGCTTAAAAAAAAAGACACCCATTCATTCAATAGCTGGGAGAGGCTTCCTCACTGAAGCATTTGCAGAATGATGGCAATCGGGCAGGACGCCACTAAATGAAACAGCTGTACAGGGCGGAATGCAGCCCTTTGGTTGGAATCCTGTTATGGGGGGGGGGCGACCTCGTCGGGACGGCTCAGTACACAGTTTTGGCTCCTACCGAGTTCATGTCAATTTTAGGCTGCTGCCTTTTAAATGACAATAGGGGTCACAGTGTCTGGGAGCGTCAGAGACCAAACATGGAAACCCAC
>JAODKL010000041.1:12702522-12715182 GCA_026780765.1 Petrocephalus schoutedeni
TCTTTATAGACCTTGCTTTGTGCACTGGTGCGCAGTCATGCTGGAACAGGAAGGGGCCATCCCCAAACTGTTCCCACGAAGTTGGGAGCATAAAATTGTCCAAAATGGCTTCGTGTGCGGAAGCATTAAAATATTTCTTTCACTGGAACTAAGGGGCCAAGCCCAACCCATGAAAAGCAACCCCACATCATAACCCCCCCTCCACCAAACTTTACACTTGGCACAATGCAGTCAGGCAAGTACCATTCTCCTGGCAACCGCCAAACCTAGACTCGTCCATCAGGTTGCCACACAGAGAAGCGTGATTCCTCACTCCAGAGGACACGTCTCCACTGCTCTAGAGTCTAGTGACCTTTACACCACTGCAGTTGACGCTTTGCACTGCACTTGGTGATGTAAGGCTTTGATGCAGCTGCTCGGCCATGGAGACCCATTCCATGAAGCTCTCTCCGCACTGTTCTTGAGATAATCTGAAGGCCACACAAAGTTTGGAGGTCTGTAGCGATTGACTCTGCAGAAAGTTGGCGACTTCTGCACACTGTGTGCCTCAGCATGTGTGTCCCCGCTCTGTGATTTTACGTGGCCCACCACTTCATGGCGGAGTTGCTGTTGTTCCCAGTTGCTTCCACTCTGTTATAATGCCACTAACAGTTGACCGTGGAATATTTAGTAGTGAGGAAATTTCACGAACTGACTTATTGCAGAGGTGGCATCCTATCACAGTACCAGGCTTGAATTCACTGAGCTCCTCAATGCGACCCATTCCTTCACAAATGTTTGTAGAAGCAGTCTGCATGCCCAGGTGCTTGATTTTATATACCTGTGGCCATGGAAGTGACTGGAACATCTGAACTCAATGATTTGGAGGGAGTCTCAGTACTTTTGGCAATATAGTGTCCGATGAAATGTATATTTCTCCAAAAAATGGAATGAAATATTGGATGAAGTATATAAAAGCTACAAGTATATAATGTATTTGTGCATTTTGCAGTGAATTAGCTGAATCGCTGCGATGTATTGCCAAAAAAGGTAATCAGTCCCTTAAATAGTCACTGGTGAAAATGTAGTATTCCATCGTAATGTTGCCACGTATGTTTACTGTCAGATTCTGTACAAAAAGATGTGTTTCCCAGCCACCGCATGTCATCTGTGTTCAAACTGCATCGTCATATTTTTATGAGTAAAGGACTAGATTTCTTTTACAATCATTGTAAAATATCTCTCTCAGGAAAACTCAAAATACTCACCAGGGTTACATCAGGCCAGAGTAAGTACATACAGAGAAAACAGACACACGGACTCCTATAGGCTGCATTTTCAGGCAACGTTAACACAATATAACCACCAGGCTTTAATGGTAGGACAGTAAAACAAATTCTAGTCCAAAGTGAAGCTCCCATATTGCTGTAACATGACCTAACTGCATATGAACGCCTCAGGAAAATAGTAAACTCATCCTCGGAGCACGCAAGCTGCTTTCTCTATCAGGTGGTTGAAGATGGAGCTTCCAGGCTTAGTGGAATCAACAAAAGCATCTGGTATTTTAATGTGACCAAAAACACAGGTGAGTTGGGGCTGTGCCGGTTTTACTTACGGATCAAACTTTCATAGCTACACAGAGTGAAACTGATGTAATTCTTTCAAAATACAAAGTTCATTTAAGCATCGTTCTACAAGAATCCTCGTAGAAATAGCCTGTTCACTTTTATTACGCTAATGATATGTTTAAAAAAAAACAGGTATATGGATAGTCCAAACACGGCATTTTAGTGCCTTGGACCTTGAATATCATTTACTTTTGTTCATTACTGGAAAACAAACTGGACTGTAATATTACTGCTTGGCAATGAAGAGGGCGGCTTAGGTTCTGTAAGTTAGGTTTCACAGGGTGTTGAAGTCTCCATGAGTGCAGAATAAGACGTGTCAGGGATTACTGAGGCATACATAGAACTATTATAGCAAATCAGGGTACTGAGAGCTGGGGACAGTCTGTGTGCCTTTTAGCCGTTGATTGTAAGCAAGGATTGCAAAGGCTACAGTTTAATGTAATCCAAGTGCATAATCCTTCCATCCATCCATCCATCCATCCTCTAACTGCTTATACTGCTCAGGGTCACGCAGTGAAGGAGCCGGGAGCCTGGGAGACACCCAGGATGGATGCCAGACCATCACAGGGCAAACACACACACACTGCTACTCTATGGCCAATTTATCGACAACCGTCATCCTAACTGCGTACCTTTGAACTGTGGGAGAAAGTCCATGCAACACAAGGAGAAACTCAACACACACATGGAGTACAGAGAGGATTTAAACCCTCAACCCCAGAGGTGCAAGACGGCGACACTACCCACTCAGCCACCCACAAATCCCTCACTACTTAGCTAAATCATTTGCTTAAGTAATCCGAAGTGTTCCAAGGAAATCTGCCAGTTGCTGAGATCCCGGCTTTTCCTCCAGTGACTGTCACGCAGTGTTAGTTCGCAAGGGTTAAACGGGATCGTTATACTACAGATCATTCCGGAGAGCACGGAAAGCACATTATCTTAATTTCATATCCATTACACAAATCATCTCATGCAACGTCCTGTTTATCCTGTTTTTGCATTCTCTGCTTCTCTTCTGTCTTTAACATACCCTTCCATATCTGCGGGGTAATGCTTGTCTTTTTATTTATTTTTGTGCCTCGGTAATGTATTCGGAGCGGCCTTTATCAGAGCTGCCTTTCGCAAGGGACTGTCCTTGAAGTGCAGCCTTGTTTATGCAAAACAGTCAAACTTCCCACAATGTAAGCGACTGGCCTTTACATTAATTCACACTTCGGCTTGTAAAATAATATGACCCCCCGGAGATCCGGCGGAGCAGCGTGTAAAGGTCAAAAGCGAACCCTCTTTAAAGCCTCCCTCCTGCCTCCCGGACCTCAATGCGCTCAGATTCACCTGCCGAACAAGAGTCCAGTAAAACAGACGTAGCTGGACTCCAGCACTATTGAACTGAGTTTTAAGCGGGTCGAAAGTCTTTTATGGGGACTGTTATTTGATGGGAGACGTGTAAAATTCCAGTGTCGCTATTGTTTTTAATTATGTTGGAAACTTGCCTTTTTTTAACGATAAATTTGTTTGTACAGTCGCCACGCTACTATAAACGCGAGCAGGGTCCCTTAAAATTCATAAATGCAAAAGGCTAACAATGTTTGAGTGGAGGATGTGTTTCTCATTTCCATCTAATGTGTTAGATTACATAATTACTTTTCCTACTAAGAACTGCAGCTGAGATGATTTCAGTTTAATTAGATTTGCTAACACGTTCCTTAAATTTAAATAATTTCCCTAAATAACATGCCTTATCTCCAGAGATTCTGAAATGAGGATGATTCAATTAAAGCCAGAAAAATGGGAATAATTTTTTTTCCCCTTACTTCCACGCCTTTTAATTGACGTGCAGTTGCACTTTTGTTTTAGTTTCAAAGGCTTGGTCTCTTTTTTTTATCAGATTTTCATTGCGCTCCTCGACATCGTTCACAAGCGAAAACCTCTTTTTTTTTTAATCACGTGTACTGTCAACCTCGACGTAGGCAAACCATCTGAATCACCAGCACATCCATTGCCAAAATAGCTATTACCCACCCAGAAAATAGCTTGTGGATGGTTTTGTTAGGAACCCATGCCTTGGTATACGCACACCCGGTCCCGGGCCCAGCAGGCCCGGAATGGCATCCATTAATCAATAAACTAGATGTAATCTGGGCTGTCCAGAATGCAGGAGAAGAGATTCTGTAGCATAATGCTGCTAGCCACCGATTGTTATTCAGACGTGAGCTGCATCAGGAGGGCCGGCGTGCCCAGCCCTGATAAGAGTCGGCCTGGAGTGAGCCATAAATCAAACCGGCAGCCACTTTTTCTGCTGATTTCACACAAGGACTTCGGTGACTTTGGTGAAGAAGGGGGGTGGGGGGAGAGTAAAAGATTTGTTATAGGTGTCCCCTCAAATGCGGTGGTATGTAAAAAGGTAGACCGTCTGTGAGCGATCTGTGGCATTTTGAATAGACAGGATGTCTGGCCCATCTGAGAAGCGAGTGGTGTCCTGTCCAAGTCCCGTGAATGCTCCCTCACAACAGAATAATAGTTTTGTAGGTATTGGAGGACTAGATGTCAGTGGCAGGTCATGATATTGTGATATTTCTAAGGTATGTGTAGCCTTGTGTGGTCTAGGAAGTCTCAACCAGTCGCTCTAACCCAGGGGGTGGGCAGAAAGGGCCGTTGTGTATGCTGGTTTTGGCTGAAACTCCCTAATTAGGCTACTAATTATAGGTCTGATTGGCCGAAGAGTCCTGGTTAAGACTGCCCTCCCCTGCTCGATACGGCCTACTGTTATTTTGGTATAATTTTGCACTGCTCTTCAAGCTAAGCTCCTAAATACAAATATACATCATGTAGAAACAGGCATTGTTCCTGGAGAAAAACCCACTCTCCGAGATCTCAGCCACGGTCACCAGATTATACACCAGCCACCGCTCTGCCATTCATATGTAAAAAGGCACCACTCCTGTTGGTCAAACACATTAAGTGATAGATGTTAACATATGTAATCCTTCTCATTTAATGTAACTTGAGCGTGCTGATTCTTCCTGCACTCTCTTGGGGGATTAGCTCTGCACTGAGGCATCATAGATACCAAAGAGGTATGGCTTCCCTCTTTACGAGGCCTAGACCTCCCAAATCCCTCCAGCATGTGGGCACCAGTAATCCCCACTCCGGCTGAGTAAACGCTCACTATAACTCCACGCTAAGGTGCCTGGAAATACACCACGCTTCTCGCTTTTACGCAGTCTCCCCGCAGCCACATTAAACACCAGACGCAGGCCGTAAGCCAGCCAGACGTTACCTTACAAAGCGACAGGCCCGCAGCATGTGTCAGAGTCTGATTATCCGTGCAGGTGCCAAGTAAAGATCACGTTAGGTCTGGTGACTGGAGGCGGGTGTGTGTATAAGGAGACGTCATGATGCGTGACATCAGAGCACTTCAAGAAAACACAGCTATATCAGGTGTAATTCAATGTACTGACCATATGGACCAGAAAACAGCAATATCCCAATGATTAAGTTTTAATTGATTAAGATTCCATAATGAAGTCAGAATTCAAAGCTCAATACAGCAGGGAAGATAAGACACAAATCTGAGATATAAAAATGCCTGGCAAAATAATGTGAATTGAAAAAAAAACTTGGAAAAAAATCTAACAGGCTTTGTTTCTCTATTTCTTCCTGCCATGGTGCTTTTTTCCGAGGATTCTGTAACAGTGTATGTGGCAACCATTAAAAAAGAACCACATTAGCAACCCGAAAGTCTGGGTCCATCATAGGCCTCTTCCATTAGAATGTCAAAACATGGTAAAGGACCCAGTCACATAAAAGGCCAAATAAGATCTCCAAAATGCTACAGAGATACTCAACACCATGGAGTTAGATAAGCTCAAATCAAAGTCAGACTTGGTAGTAATTAGTGCCTGGGTCCGTTCTAATCTAATTCAAGTCTACCCAAGATCAGAGAGGCTGTAAGCCTTGTTGGGGGGTGGGGTAGGCATCACAGAAGCCCAGCCTTCCCCACGATGCTCGTTCTCACAAACTCCAGACCAAACCGCAATGATGCAATGGTTTCTCAGACCACTTGAATCAATTTAAACAACATCTACCCACAGATGTTTAGAGATCTCCCTGGCATCTCCACCCTAACTCTACGATGAGAATCCCACTGCCCCTTGTCAGTCTGTTCCCACATAACACACAATATGTTCAAATCTGCTGCTACGCTTATTGTCATCTTCTGCTCTTTTTTTTTAACAATACAATAAGAATGTAGCCATCTGCAGCAAATTAGATTCTCTCAGTCTCCTGTGATATATGCTTCTCATGGAGCCCCCCCACCCACCCTACAGTATTCCAAACATAACATAACATAACAGAAACTTCTTTTTTTTCCAAGACGAATGCAATTAAATAAGTAATTTACACGAAAGGCCCGAAATTTTCATATAAGCCATTCTCACAAATTATAATGGGTGTGTGGAGAGTCCGGCGGGTCGTTAACAACTTAGAATATCAAGCGTGCCGCTAGGCGCAGAAATCCTTCAAACACCGAAAGTGGCAGGCCGCTTAATTGGCGGAAGCCACCATCGTCATCAGTGTGCTGAGAAATGTTCCAGACTAAAAAAGAAAGCCTTTAAAAAAAGAATAAAAAAATACTACATTACCCATGTCTCGACTGTTAAGATTTTCTTTTTTCGATATCTCTTATGACTTTCTTTTATTTGCACTTACGGAGTAATGGCGCAGTTTTTCATCCCATCGATGGCTTCAAGAAGTGCAAGATGAAGGACGGTGAAAACAGCGCTGCGGCCTGCTGCGATCAGACCGCCTTTTATTGCAGTAATTACTGCTCTGTTTCGGATTTGGGGCCCTTTGAATGCCTTTTCCCCCATAACTCTGGATGACACAGTTCAGGCCCGGGTGTTCCGTCGAAATGTCACCCGGGTCCAGACATTCCTATCGCACTTTTTACTACCTCAGTATTGCGGGATTCCCAAGGACAATAAAGAGCAAACAAAGGAAGGATGCCCAGATGCAATTGGCTTTTATTATTGCAATTTCCCGTCATTAACAACGCTCAAATGACACCCCCCCCCCCCCCTCCCATTTACCGCTGAAAATATCAAATTCGCTTAAACATGGCATCCATTACTGGGACACCTGATGTAAACACCAGGAGTGAGGGGACAATAGAAAAGTCACATTCTTGAGAAGAAAGAAATCTACGTCACATTACAAATTGTTTTGACCCCATTTGCTCATCCTGAGAAACAGAGGACACTTGTGACATGTGTCTGTCTGTCCCGGTCAAAGGTCAGGCAGTTATCCCGCCTGGACTGTCTAATAGTGCCGATCCGGCTGGCCCGGACCTACCGCCTGGCGTCTTACCTTATCCCCCCCGTCTCCTTATGACACCTGTAAAAAAAAGAAAACGTGAAAAAAATATACGTCCTCCGACCGATTTCTTGAAAAACATGAAACGCTTTAAAGTGTTCCTCTTTATAGTATTTTTATATATCAGAGATGATACTAGAGCATAGATTTAGCACTTTGGGCCACCTGATGTTTCGCTGGGATTAGACTCTCCAATGTAATTGAACCAAATATATGGTGCAGTTAACAGGAAGCCAAAGCCCGAATTTAGCTAGCTGCATCTGGATGCCATCGTTAAATTATAGCGAGCGTTTCCATCCGTCTCGTTGAGCCCATTGTTACAGCTCACCCACGACAGGTCACGGTGGCCCCAGCTCTCACCGGGCAATACCTAACCACTTTATCCAGGACCCTGAGCGTGGGCCTGGGCCATTTTATAACACCACTTGTCATCATGCGAGCTAATCCGTGCCGAGTTTATGGCCGGACCGGAGGGAGCAGATCCCTAGGTGACCTGTAAACCATCAGCATACTTCCTGTGCTACCGTGATGTTCCTGCACTTGGTTGCCAATAATCCACGGAAGCTCTTCCATATTGTCTTTCCTCACATCCCAACCACCGCCTCTTTTCTCACTGGCACATGGCTTCAGGGGCTATTATGGTATTCCGTGGGACGTTTTCCAAACATTCCCTTGCTGGCTATGCCTCTGTGTTCATTGATATTTGCTTCTCGACATTCTGACTCGCGCCCTCCTTCACCATCAGGCTCCTCCACCTCCTCATCCTCTTCCCACCTCCTCATCCTCTTCCCACCTCCTCATCCTCTTCCCAGCTCCTCCATGTCGACTATCTCTCCTTGCACGGCTGCGATGCACCCCTCTTTTCAAGAGGAATCCCACCCTAGACCCAGATGTTGTTAGTTACAGGCCAGGTTTCTTCCAGAGCGCTTATTCCAATCACCGATGACCTCTCTAACTTCTGCTTGTAGAGCTGATGTTCCAGTGCCAGCCGGACAGTCTCTGAAGTTCTCTTCTGCGTCACCATAGCCTCCCTCCCATGCTCCTGGACGTATCTGTGGCATTTGACGCTATCAGCATATTCTCCTGGCCCTCTTCGGCTAAGCTGAATCTCTCCGGCGTGGCTGGCACTGGCGGAGTCCGTCCTGAGAGGGCGACCCGGCAGAGGGGTCTCTCTGCACCCCGGCCCTTATCTGCAGGCCTGGATCAGTGCCGGCCTCCTCCTGTTTCCTCTATATACCACATCCCAAGGCTCTGTTATCTCCCCTGAAGATTTCACCTGTCACCATTTATGCAGATGACCTTCATGCTGACTTCTCTTTCTCCTTCAGATTCTCGGGTCTCCTCCCACTATGGCTGACATGCGGGTATTTTGCTGGGCGGGCCTCTTCCGTGCCTTTTCATTGCACGAGAGCTCCGTGCCAGCTGCAGTTTGCTGGACGCGATGATCGTCATTGTCAGTGGACATGGGCTTGAATTACACGCACTTAAGGCTGATTAATACTTCCACATCGAGCTTACACAGTACTTACACAGACCCTATGCCCCTACCTACTCCAGCCTAAGTCGCCGCAAGCATTTATAGTCGTGTGTGTCGCTCAGTGGTAACGCCACTGAAACACTGCGGTACGTAGGTATCACCTTCATTATCTGTGATATATTCGATTGTTGAATCATGCAATTGAACAGAAAAAAACAAATACTGAACAAAGTAGCCAATTATCGGTCATTTATTATTTCTGCTGCTCCAAACTCCCCGTGGATACATTTCTGAACAATGGCGATTTACTACAAAATCACTTTTCATGCACCTTCTAAAGTTAGTGTCTGTGCTGCTTTTTACTTTCTTTTTTGTCTTGTAAAATACGAATAAACTTAATAGAGGTAAGTTAAGTCGGCGCTGTCATCCTGAGTGTTTTGTCGACCTGTTGCTATGATGTATAGGGTGGGTCATTTAATGCTCGGTATAAATAGAGCTTCATTCGTTTCAATCAGCGATCTAAGTACAGCCGGGATGTCCGCTTTTTTCACTCCCATTAAACTATTAAAAAAACTATTGTTACTAAGTGGACCAATCACAGTTGTTGTGCTTTCGTGTTACCATGACACACAGCTGCATTTCCGGTGCATCAGCCTTTACTGTGAATGGTACCTTTATGTTCTATAAGCTATTCCATAAAAATACAAGCCTAACAGTACTAGAATCCAAATTCTTAGTGGAAAACAGATAAATTGGTCGTTTGAGGCTCACTGATGGATAGGAATGGAGAAATCTAGGTAAACATAGTATTGGAGTAATGGATTTGCAGTATATTTTCCGCTTAGTATGGGTAAACACTTTGCAAGCAGAGTAGTAGATTATAAAACAAAGTAGCAGATTGTAAAACTAAATAACCAGCATCATAATGTTGATGCATAATTAACCATAGTGATCCACAGTAGTGTAAAAAGTCAGTAACACCTAACATAGTCAGTAACACCTAACACCTAACTCAGAGTAATAGACAATAAATAAACAATAAAGAGAAAACCATGCAATACACACTTTCATGTGGACCAGTTTTGGGTAATAAAGAGTGATGCGTCTGAGGAAATGAGAGATAAGACGACTGAACAGCTGGTCACACTTTTAGAAAACTTTTGAATGAAAATGTTTCAAAACATAACAGTTGAACTGTTAATTAGTTTAGCTCAATGTACCCTGCAGTCTTCTCCTTGGACAAGGATGTACTATTAATAACTCGCCATCTCATCAGAATCTCAGGATCATTTTGAAAAATGATTAATTATTTTAAAAAGTAACAGAACAATATGCAAATGAATGAGTTTCTTGCAGATAACTACACAGGGGTGGTAAGTAAGTTATATACACTAAAGGTACTATGCTAAGTGGTACGGGGAGGCTTACGTTAACGCTGTTATGACGCTGTTTCATTTCAGCCACATGAGCTGCAGCTACCAGTATCTCCGTTGACAGGAATGTTACTGTTTTTTTTAATCAGGCATTTCAATTTCGTCCCATCTTCCAGAAACATGCCACTTAATCTGATTAGAGCCTTACTTGGGACGGTGTTCCTTCTCTGCTGCGGGAATCTGGTCATTTCCACAGACAGCATATCGCACCTTCTCCTGAGTTATGGACTTACCCAATTAGCCGATTGCCGCTCTGACCACTGTCTGATTACGGGGCGTCGCGAAGTTTAATCTGGTAAACTACAGAGTGTCATAAGCAGAAGCGTGGCTGCGAGGCAAACACGGAACGAGGGGGATTTATGGACTTGGTCCTTCCATACTTCAGCTTCTACCATTTTCACCGTGACTTTTTTTGCATTATTTAATGGGGCTAACGGAAACTTCTAGCTGCACGGCTGCTACTAACCTGTGCTCTACGCAAAAGGCCAAAAAAAGCAAGGGGCGCAGGAAAATGGGTCACGTTTGGCGATCTGGAGCAGGCCGCCCCTGAGCGCCGCATGGCTGCTCTTCTGCAGACGAGCTTCTCCGAGCAGGTGTGAAGGCACCGGGCTGCTCTCGTTTCTGCAAAGGCGCTTTATATTCGCACAGCGGACCATTATGGAAATGGAATGCAGACTAAAAACGGATGCGAAGCGTCCAGCTGCACACTTTGAACCAGAAAAGGGGGATTTCAAACTTGATTTATGGGCTCCATTTATTATGTTTTACATGCTAGATGCTACACAGATGGTCCCTAACTTTAAAATATATCCCATTTTATCGCTGATGATAATAATGTTAAATTATCATTTTTTATTCACTAAGTTCAGAAATCCACAAACAATACACAGAATAACAAAAAGTAAGAATCAGATTGAATTAAGATGCTTACTCTCTCGTTTAGCACTGAGCCGTATGTTCAGTGACATCACAGCCCAGCTTTTTCTTTTCTTTCTCTAAGACTGAATCATCGCACAGGGGATGCCAAGTCCATGATTTAGAAACTCTAGCTGGATGCGTAAATGCTCGCTCTTACCCTCTCTGTGTGCTGGGGTAAGCATGTATTTACTGCTTTGCATGCTGACATCTCAGCGGACGCAAGCGACCGGCTACTGTGCAGAACTGACTGCAATTTTTTAAATGTTCAGCCGTGTGCTTTAATTCAGATATTCATTCATTTTTTAGCTTTGGTGCTTGGTCAGTGTTGGACCGTGTTGGACATCTTGTACCAAGACCCTTTTAAAGTCTTCCAGTTGGATAAAAAAAAAAAAACATTTAAACATGGTTCTTTACATTTGTTGAATTATTATAAATCAGACCAATTTTTCATTTAAAATTATCTGCCCTGACCTGGGTAATTTCCTACCTTGTCTCCATTGTTCAGGGTTAGGACCCGGACCCCTATGACCCTGTATAGGACAGGCAGGAATATAAAATGGACGGATGATTGGATGGATGGGTGCGTGGATGGATAGGTGGATGGATGGATGGATGGATGGATGGGTCCGTGGATGGATGGATGGGTGGACGGATGGATGGGTGCGTGGACGGATGGGTGGATGGATGGATGGATAGGTCCGTGGATGGATGGATGGGTGGGTGGATGGATGGGTGTGTGGATGGATGCGTGGGTGCGTGGGTGGATGGGTGGATTGTTAGTTTTGTTTATCAGCATTCAGTCCTACAGTAATATAAATGTCTGACCTGCAACTTGCTATGCAAACCGGGTTTGTTGATTTTGTTCAGCTGATACAATCCTGGACTGAAACAGATGGGTGAGTGAATAAAACCATCAAGTTTGCATATTCCTTAAAGGTGCATCAATCCTTCCCACACAGCAGAGCTGTTGTGACCCAGTTCTGGCCCACATTCTCTACTTTAAGACTGTCCTCATACCATACAGAGAAAGGGCTCTTCTCAGAGCCAGGTCTGGCAGGTGGAAAGCTGACTGTGAGCCCACAGGTGAGCCAAGCGTGCAGACTTGGCCCAGAACGCGATGCAGACCCTCATCACGTGTCCTGCCCATATGCAGACCACTGTAACTTATATAGAGCGAGTTTCACCATACATAGAGCCCTTGAATAATGCCAGCAGGAGGTTAGAAATGCTGGTGTACAGCTAGAAATGAAATGTTTAACTTTTCTGTCCCATACTGCGCTTTATAGACTAATTAAACCTTTATTACACAACATTTTAGCATACCTTTTTCTTTTTATTTTTGGACCAGGGTTCGTGACCTGATTGGAATTTTAACAACTCAGCTAGGAATGGAAAATTCGAAAATGTCATACATTTTTTTCATAGCGCAATTCTGATGTCTGCAGTGCATTACGAAATCACATATTTTCAAGAATATGTTTGGATTTAAGCAAGTACTTAGCTAGCTTTTTTGAATTTGGTAAGCATACATCTTTTTTTTCTAGTGCTTTTGAATCAGTGAGAGCAGTTTAGGCAGACCAACGTAAGATGGACCCTGGAGACTATCAGTGTGAGGAAATCATGGGAGACTATCAGTGTGAGAGAGGCACGGGAAACTACCAGCATGAGAGAGGCATTGGAGACTCTGCCAGTGTGAGAGAGGCAAGAGAGACCCTATCAGTGTGAGAGAGGCATGGGAGACTCTACCAGTGTGAGAGAGGCAAGAGAGACCCTATCAGTGTGAGAGAGGCATGGGAAACTCTACCAGTGTGGTAGAGGCATGGGAGACCCTATCAGTGTGATAGAAGCATGG
>JAODKL010000041.1:12715786-12742097 GCA_026780765.1 Petrocephalus schoutedeni
CAGTATAAAAGAAGCATGGGATACTCTACCAGTGTGAGAGAGGCATGGGAAACTCTACCAGTGTGGTAGAGGCATGGTAAACTCTACCAGTGTGAGAAAGGCATGGGAAACTCTACCAGTGTGAGAAAGGCATGGGAAACTCTACCAGTGTGGTAGAGGCATGGGAAACTCTACCAGTGTGAGAGAGGCATGTGAAACTCTACCAGTGTCAGAAAGGCATGGGAAACTCTACCAGTGTGAGAGAGGCATGTGAAACTCTACTAATGTGGTAGAAGCACGGGAAACTCTACCAGTGTGGCAGAGGGATGGGAGACCAGTGTCTTTAACTCTAACAGTCTCTACGACAATGAATATTTGCAGCTTTATGAAAATCCCCTAATGTTTTTCTTAGGTATTATTTTGAAGACCTACATGATGATGCATATCTAAAAGATTAAATGTTTTCCACCCTCAAAGTCCTTTGCACAGTTTTCTGAACCTCAGACCGTCAAACGATTTTCTAAACCAGTAGTTTACGCAGAGTTCCGGAAAACTGTGGACCAGCTACAACCAGGAAGTATCTTGGGAATTCGGGCCGGCCCCCCCCCCCCCCCCCACCACCATCGAGACGCTTTCATCCTCCACCCCATTAAATTGAAAACAGAACGGCTTGGTGAGTTCTGCTGGATTGCCAGGGTGCATTAGTCATGATGTCGTACTGGGGTAGTTTGTCCTGACAGAGATGGAGGGGTTAACACAGCTGGAAATCTCAATATGGCTGATTTTTGAAGCTGCACTACAGGTTAGCAATTTAATTTCCCCTTTTCTGTATAGCATTTATGAAATTACTTTTGTTCACAGTGTCAAACCAAAGTGTTGACTGTTACCATGTTTAGATTCCATGCTCTATCACTACGTTTGTGTGATGTCATATTTTCAGTTGTCGGAAATAAATTCCTCATTTAATGGTGTCAAGTAAGGATACATAAATATTTCCCAGAGTAATCATTCACAAAACTCCTCAACCACTCGTTTCTTTCATAATTTGTTGAGACAAGACCGTCTTTCTGGTTGAATGATGTACTTTGGTCAAGACGTAATGTTTCTGGCAAAATATAGGAAGATCGGCAATAAATAATTTCTCCTCAGATACAAAAAACCATACAATATAAATTCCAATATAGAGTAAAATTACTCATGCAGCAGACAAAGTGGAATAAAAAATTGCCTTGCAATTTACGCTCGAAAGGTAGGTCAAGTCTCGAAAATGGAACCTTTTGCTTTTTAAATAGCTGGCAAATCTTGTACATATATTTGAAAACCTCCTTTCTTCATGTTGGAAATTCCTTCCTTTTTCACGGAGGACTTGTTACTTTCAGAAAGGTCATGATGCAGCAATTTCCTTGATATGGGAAATCAAAGTATGACAAGACCAGCTACAATCATTTGGTCTAATGTGTCATTAGCTTAATAATACCTGACATTACTAAGAAGGATCTAGTCATTAACACATAGATTGAACTTTTGTTTGAACCCGTTATGGAGCTTTTATTACATTTTAATAGATGTGTTATCCTGAATCATTTACGAGGTGTCTTCTCCATTCTGGAGGGTGCGATATGAAAAACTCATATCAGTTCCACGTATTTGACTAATTTTAGCACAAAACAGGAAATCCCTAAACCAACTGTCCTTCACTAGGCAATAACCAAATACTTTCATATATGCAGATCTTGTCAAAAGCACCAGTTCCTAGGGCTTGCAGTCAGACACATTTTTTCTTAAATGAGAAACGTATTCTTCTGAGAAAAAATAAGGCAGTTGCTCACTCAGCTCAGATAAGGATTTGTTTCCCGTTTCGGCATCCATGCGAATTCTAACCTCTCCCCTCACCGTCCCCTGATATCCACACACTCGTCAGCCCAAGAGAGAGGAGAAATGTGCGGCAAATTCCTTCACACGCTAAACAGAAACACACGTCTCTGCTCACAAAGCACTGCCCAGTGAAACCAACGATATTTCATATCAAAATCCCACCAGTGTGGACATAATGCTTGGCTTTGAAAACTGTCCAATCACTCCAAAAATTATACAGTATTTTTTCCTTTAAAGTACCAACAATATAGTTGTTCAGGTTTTTGTTTTATAAGAAATAGAGATAATGAAAACAATCAATCAATAATTGGCCGATTAATCTAAGAATATATAAATTTGACGCTAAATGTTTCGAGGTTTTATTAAAAAAAAAGATAAATCTTCTCGAATGAATTTGGCTTCTTACTTCTTCATTTTTTCCGTGGGATCAGCTTGCTCTGGTCTTTCCTTGCATTCCCATTCTTGTGGTTATTATCAATAAACCATCCTTTTCTGGATTGCTGTATATCAGGAAGACCATCATTTTAGAAGGTGTCAGCCCACTAAACAGAGGCAAATTTAATTCAGTGGAACCTATTTCATTACTTCTGCAGACTTTAAAATATCACCCTTTATTCCTTTTAATAGTTTGTAAAATATGGCTCCGGGACAAGTCAGCAGAAAGGGATATAGCAAATAAGAGGAGGGGAAAGAGGGAGTTTTCCTAGTGAGCGCAGCACTGGACATATTTTAATAAGTAGCAGCCTTTGAATGCCTCAGTCACCATTGCCACACCAGTTTTTATTTTATTTTTTAATAATTGGGCCTAGTAAGGGACGGGTCGAACACCGCCATGTTTACCAAGCGGTGGATTAAGAAGCAGCATTAATCCAGAGAATCTGTCACCCTCACCGCCGAGTGGAACGCTTGATCGGAAGAGGCCTACCCAGCAGCTGGAATGGGTTACTCGCACCCCGGTGCCCGGAGCCTGGGATCGTCTCGCGTGAGGCCTCGCGGATGCTGCCTGAGCGCAGAGCAGTGACCGGGAGGGCCGAGGATGTCATTTCTGGCCACCCTCTGATGTTAAAAACAGGTAGGCTCTGAAGGAAAAGTGATGGATTATTTTTGGCTTCTCAGAAACATATTGTTTTCCTTAGAGCAGCAGGATATTCTATTCGCTGAGGCTTTCCTTGAAATATTACGCATATCAATCTTTGGGGAGATGCCAGCAGTACGGACTTCGCAACATGGGGGAATGTTTAAGCATTTTCTCCTGTTTTATAGATGCCCAAACATTTACTAAACGGTCCCAAAAAACAGATGTTAGCCTGTTTTAACACAAAACATGTTTACGTTGGAGTGTGAAAAGGTATTCTTTTTTAGTGTCAAACTTCTACTATGGTTTGACTTCAAAGTCCCATCCAAGAATGTGAAATGGCAAAATAAAAAATTATACACTATTATAAAGAAAGATATTTCTAAAGTGTGGTTTATTAATTTGAATATACGTCATACAACTGGGATTACACAACCTGTTTGTTTTTTAACATTGCTGTTTCCAAGCACATTATGTAAGTCATTAAATAAGCAATATGAAGGAACTCAAGGAAACAACTGTGTGTGTGAGTGTGTGGGGGGGGCATGAATATATTATTTTGTGGAGACCTAATGTCCCCAGAATGTGATTAAAGATCTGTTACTTTGACCTTGTGGGGACATTTTTCCAGACACCACAAGGGGAAAAACTCAATTTAATAAAAATCTGTGACAGCAATCAAAAATCAAAAATGCTACAAGTCTTGAATTTTGTTTGGTTACTTAAGCTCATGGGTAGGGGTTATGGGTGTCATTGTGGGGATAAGGGATTTACCCATTATAATGAATGCTGGGTCCCTACAAAGACATACGTACAAAAATACAAACATCTTATTGCATGTGTGTGTATTGGTGGGGGGGGGGGTTATTTAACCCACTGGCGCCAAGGAGGACAGCGTTAACAGGGGATGGCATTGCACTGACACGAGTGAACTTATAAATCAAGTCTGAGTCGCGAGGATGGCTGTAAAATCTGAGATATATATAAAACAGCCAATGAAATAATATCCAGGAATTAATGGCAGAGATGTGCAGAAGTGGCAGAGTGTCAGGGTGGAGATCAGTGCACCTGCCTGCAGCCCTTAATGAGTGGGACATCCCTCACTGGACCTGGCGATGGCAGAGGTGCGAGGAGAGGCCTCGTACCCGCACCTCCGCACTCCCATCCGCAGCTTCTGTGGCGGCTCGCCTGCCAGTGGCGTGATTAAGGGCCTAATGGGCGAAAGCTGACGGGCCCGGGGCAAGGAGCGGGGGGGGGGGGCAGCGAGGGCGGGGCTCTTACAGAAGGGGGCGAGGAATCTCCTGGAACCACTCAAGGTTCCACATACGTGAAAAATGCACAGTGCACATGTACCAAAAACAAAACTGTTCTCCAGTATCATAAAATGACGAGAATGATTATAAGACAAAGAAAATTTAATAAATAAAAAGGAAATACCATCTTATATTAGGCAGGAGAAACAACATGTATCTAATGTTTAACAATGTTATTCTAAATAACAAAAGGCATAACAGATGACAGTTATTCTTATTGCATTTGGGATTTATTTCATTATGTCATGTACAAATGGTCAAGAATTGTTTTACTTTCTGACCCGTGATGGACTGGCCTCCCATCCCCTACTGGGAGATGGATGGATTGACTTTACGAAGGTAGATGTTTTTCTTTTTAAATTCATTTCAGTTCTGTTGACTAATTGCCTTGTAAAATAAGCAAGTGAAGCTAAAACCATTCGCTGAAAGAAAAACACAAGTCTGAAAGACGCAGACGACCTAAGACGCCTCTAGAGAAACAAGTAGGAAATATACACAGGTCTCGGTATGTTTTACACGCCTTTGTCGGTGGAATAAAACATTTAAACCTCGGTCGGCTGAATTGTGATACTGCTTGTTGCTTTTCCTGAAATAAATCAGAGAAATGTGAAGTACGGTTATGACAGATGACCAGAAAAATAAGAGACCATCCTTTCCAGGAAACTTTTACGTGTGTATAGTGAGAAGAAGCTGGATCCGGATCTGTCCCCTTCTTCCTAGAGTGAGATACAGCATTCTGTAATATTAATATAATAACACTTTTAACAAAATTGTGTTAATTGCACCATGCCTGCTCCATCCTTTGATTAAAATGCGGTGCTTTGCTTTCCATGTAAGGGATTGGCAATTACATATCTCTCCTATAGTTGTTTTAAGTTTATAGACTTACTGATACGTTATTTGTAACTGTTATGTGACTAAGATGAGTATAATCCTCCATATGTGGCTTCTATATATAATTAAAATGCATATATCACGTGTTTTTGCAGATATTTAATTGTAATAACAAATGCTCATTAAAAAGGAGCAACTTTATAAGAGGGTTAGGAGGATTATTCTACTATAGAGGAATTTTTTTATGAAACAGGCTGTTCATCTTAAAAGGGGGACTTCCCCCGCTGGCTTTAGCATACAATTCTCAGTGAGCATTTCACCATTATTGAGATTAGTCAGCACTGTTTCACAGCCCTAAGAGTTAATCGTAAATGAAAGATTAGACGTCAGAAATCAGAATAGGGTCTATGTCTTTTAATGCGTCTATCACATATTTGGAGATATTATTTTAAGTAGTCTAACCCATTGTTTAGCCTAATGCAATTTGACAAATGTGGACAGAATGCAGAGGACTTGGTTAAAACATACATCATTAGTGTTATGGTGTTTTAGATAACAAAAAGCTTGTTCCTTGTTCAGACAGTTTACTTTCAATGTGTAGCCTGTTGTCAGTTAATTACCCAAATTAACCTAATGCCTCTGAAACCCGACACCACTTCTAGCCAGATATGCGTGAGCGATATGCAGATTTCACCACCATCCTTTTGACTCTGGACGACACCATAACTGAATAATTTAAGCCGGGCAGCCACGTTAGTCGCTGCTCCTTTGTGTGTGCGTCCAGTGCGTGGGCCAGCTGACCCACCGTTCTGGTGCCCTGCCTAAGAGAGGAGGGTCTTAAGTTCTCCCTGCGGGCCAGGGCCCGTGCGGCACGGACAAGCTGAAAGGCCCAAACGCAAACACCGGCTCCACCCCCACTAGGCCGCAGCGAGCAAGACCAAACTTGGTGCCTAGCCCCGCCCACTTCCAAAAACCTTACTCCTAAACAAGACGGCACAAGCTCGCTGACTATGGGCTGCTCTGCATTCATATCCTAAATTCATACACACGTGGTTCTTTATAAACGTGCCCATCCCAAGGACGCCCGGTCAGCAGGACTATTATTTATTTTGGGGGTAAAAAGCCACTGCTGATTGGAGCCATTTAACAGAGTTTAATATATGTACAACTGTAGCGAAAAGAGGCATGCTGGGACGGGCACCTATCTGCCGAGGCGTGCATTAAGTCTCGCTGAGAAGCTCCGCCAGAACAGAGGAGAAGGTCCTGGAGGACGGAGAAGAGCTGATCAGAGTGCCAGCACCCCCTGCTGGCTTTGTCGGCCTGAGGCCTCAGATACCTGCATCGCCGCCGGCTTCTCCCGTCTGTACGTGTGAGATTTCCCCGGAAACATCTCATGAGTACCAAGCACTGCGCAGTGCTTTTCCTGCTTATTTGCAGCGGACGTCACTCGCCGGCCTCCCAGGTAGACCAGATATTGCTTTGCATTGATCACTGGATCCCCTGGGGGTGGAAAGAGAATGATATCAAACCACAGAACGACTCGTCTGTGGAAGCCACCGATTCCGCCGCCGCCGAGGTTTTTCTGGTCTTCCGTCATCACCCACCTGTTTTAACGAGCCTACGCTGTCACGAAGGTCAAGCAATTAGCATAAAACACGGAGCGCCGAGAAGGGCCGCCGTGCCGCTAACACCAAATTAATTCCGCAGAAATCTTTCAGCACGTAGCTTATTGATTCTTACGTAGAAAGTGGGCATTTCTGCACCTATTGTGTTACTTTGAGACTATGCCGAGACGCCGCCAGTCCTCATTAAGAGGTTACAAATCAGCCTGGCCTTTTTCGCATGTCATTTTATGTTATTTACGTCCATCATGCGCAATCTGGGCTGGGTCTCCATGAAACGGAACAGCCGCGAAAAACGTTAGCTGAAACCAGTAACCGTCAGACTCACGCAAGCATGAGCCTTCAGTGATTTTATTCATTTATTTATCGAAAGCGACAGACAGTTATGCAGCCTGCAACCTTCCAGTTATGGGCACAGTATCCTAAGCCACTGAGACACACCCCCCCGCATCAATTCATATTAATGCAGCATGCTGACATATTTATCTTTGCATTACCTCATTTCCTGTGCGCCCAGTCATTTTGTTTTGTTCTGAACTGTGCCATGAGCAAATGGATGGATGGATGGGAATTTGGTGGGGGCCGGGGGTAAATGCGCCCACCTCCTAAGATTGGGTACATGTCCATGACGTGTCGCACCCGTGAAATGCACGTCTCAGAATAAGGAGGAACCCAACTATGTTTCACACATTTTGTATCGGTGGGATGTTTGCAGATAAGAAGAGTCTCTGTAAAGAGGGCTACGGAAACCCTGTCTTTATATGAAAACCAAAGCTACCATTCATTAGCGTGGTCAAAGTTCTAATAACAATCAGACATACTCGATATAAAAGTGCAGGATTGTGCGATGTTTCATGAAACATTAATTTCCAAGCAGAAGGGCAGAAAACCAGGGGGGGGTCTCCGAGCGATGGAGTCTGGGGAACACGGCCGAGAGACGGGCACACGTCATTTATAAAGCCGCTGGATACACACGGACAGCTTAATGCCGCGCATATCGCCCTGCCTAATGGTTACTGTATTTTCACTGCTGGATTAATGGGGTAGCACACTGGGCAATAAATTGGAAATATCACTGCGGAGCGTACTTACTGGGACAATTAAGATAATACAGCTGGAAAAGGAAGACCCATGAATCCCGGGCTAAAGAGTGTGGATTTTCACACGCCGCTCTCCGGTGCCGCCACACACGCCGCTCTCCGGTGCCGCCACACACGCCCGTTGGGGGCTCCCGCGAGAATTTAACAGCTATGCGTTTGCTGATTAAAATCACCACGGTGGCTATAAGGCCCCAGAGGAGCCTGGGAGCAGAAATAAGGCAAAGCTCAGGCGGTCAAACTCGGTCCCGGGGAACTCCTTGATCCTATGAAGCACCTCGGACCTCCGGTCTCCACTCCAGTCGCGTGCACTAGCAGCAAGCCCTCCTCGGGCTCTGCAATGTTCTAAAGATAACCTCACTACTGTGGTTCCATTGCTTTGTGGTAAGTCGAGGTATGCGTCAATCGCCGAATATTACTTGGAATGTCACGTTTAATATCTCATTGCGTAAGGACACCTCAAATCGCTGAATATGATAAGATCTCAATATCAGGCACTTTCAAATGCTTCTTAATTGTATCACCATAAATCTGTATTACTGGTCAGTGTAATATACCATCAGTACTTCCAAAGCTAACAGTGTTGATGAAAGGCATTAAATAATGTGTAATAGTATCATAATATTTCCATATTATGAATTTCTGCATGATATTAAAGTATTAAAATGGGAATAAGCCTGGGCTTATTTGGGGCTAGTTAATGCTAGAATTAGCTCTCATTCTGTAGCTATGAGCATAAATAATTAGGGATATTTCTGCATAGGTTATGAAGGTGTCATAAAGAGGTATTTCTGAGATCTTGTTCAGGGCTAATTATGTGAAATGTTCCCTGTCTTTGATTCAGCAGAGCTCGTCCTAAGCTGGTGGATAATTAAGTGTGAAGAGTATTCACCATTGCGAGTGATCACTCTGAAACAGTCCCTTCGTGAAAGAGAAGAACAGTCGTCCAAGTGTTATAGGAGGGAATCGACAGACATCACTGGTTACGTCTCTGAGGCTCATGACTAATCACTGCTGAAGTAACACAAGCAATCTTGATGATTTGCTGCCCAAATAATGTAAATAAATGGGCCCTTTCTCAAAGAGGCAAAGTGCATTTTCAAGCGGAGGGTGGAGCGCGAGTTTGGGAGGTACGCGCCACGGCTTTCGTTCAAAATCCTTAAACTGCACCTTAGTCAAATTACCATAACTGCTGCTGGTGAAGCAGTGGGCGCCGTGAAACAAAGAGGGGAGAAGCAGAAGGAGAAAAGCCACATCCAAAGTCTATAATTAAGATTAGAAGATTCATTGATAATTCATGGAGATACATACCCACATTTCTCAAACACAATGCTAATTATAGACTAAGGTACCATTAATCTTTCATGAATTATTAAGCTGCATTAGCTTACAAAGGCTGCAAAAAGATTGCAGAGGCATTTTGGGACAGGTGAAAAAAGACAGGTAATTTATATAATTCTGTGGAGCTAAATGAAATTAAAATTTGCACACAGATTGTTCTTGGCTGCAAATGAAGCCCTTCTTTGTGTGTGAACGGTTATAAGGAAAACGCAGGTTTCATTCAAAAGTTTATCTTGTATATATTATATACTATAAATAAGTAGTATATATATATATATATATTATATATTATATATTATGAATGATCATACAAAACTGATATGTGGGTGCCATCAAAACTATTGAGAGCAAGTATTTCTTCTTAGTTACTGTGATAATTTAGCAAATCTTCTTTATAAACTGCTTTAATTTCGGGATACATTTTGAGATGCTGGTTTGGGATTTAGGCTTTGATCTAGATGAATTCAGATCAATTATAGGTGAATGTTAGATGTTTTCCAGGTCAGTCTTACGTGTTGTTGTCTGTTCTAACAAACATCAGTATATTTTTCTGAAATGCCTGGCGTCAGCTTGACGTGGCTCAGTAAACAGAAAAGCTGTTACATGCCCTTTGTGAGAGAGAGGGCCCATGTATTTGCTGAGAAACGCCAGGTGTTTGTGTGGTGGGCGCTCTTTGGAGAATACGGTTCAGTTACATGCATCTTTGTTTTCAGCCTGTTAAATATCCATCTTTGTATCATCAAACACAGACATGCATATCATCCTGACCATACCCACACACACACACACACACGCCCATGTGTTCCTATCATTATGGGGACACTCCATTCATTCCTATGGGCATAACCCATACTACCCAACTATGACACCCTTAACCCCTACCCAGCCCTAACCTTAACCATAAGTAACCAAACCTTGTGGGGACCGAAAAAATGTCTCCACAAGGTAAAAAGTAGCAGGTTTTTATTACATTGTGGGGACATTGGGTCCCCACGCTGTAATAATTACAAAGCCACACACACAGACATACACGTCCCTATTTCTTAGTGAGGACCTTTCATTTCTATGGGAAAAACCCCAATCCCAGTAACAACACCCTAACCTCTACCCAGCCCTAACCTTAATCATAAGTTACCAAACAAAATACAAGACTTTTGGCACTTTTACTTTTTTGATTGCAGTCACTGATTTTTATAAAATGAAGTCTGAAGTAGTGAGGACTGAAAAAATGACCTCACTAGACACGTTTTTCAAGGATTTGCTATACTTGTGAGATCCTTTGGTCCTCACAAGAGTAGCAAAACCTAGACACACACACATAAATAATTAAATAACTGTTTAACAACGAATGCAAATATTTAACACAAAACAAATATTTAATGCATTTGGTCCATTACTTTATGATTTATATCTCATGTTAAATCACATCCCGATGAATCTGTTAAGTCACACAAACTCTGTCTGCAGAATATTACTATGAATAACAATAGTGACATAATGCATTTCTGCATGGCTTGTTAGCCTACAGCACATGTGAATAGGTGGCTATTAAACATCTACAGTAAGAGGAGATGCCCCCGTGTTTCCCTCAGCAAATGCAGAAAAGTGCTTCTGGGATTTATAGTCGAGCGACCCCCTACCCTTTCTGAAGTCCTGGAGGGATTACGCTGTGAATTAAAGATATCAATCATTAATGCATGGCTGGTAACCATCCTTTATTGGTAAATTATAACTGATGACGCTTTGCAAATGTGCCCTGCACCGGCCACAGCTCAAAACAAGCAAATTAAAGCTGAAAGTCTCCTCAACCAGAGCCAGATCAGCCAGAGGATTGATTTCCCCTCCGTCAGGCCTGCTGCATAGACCCCGTTTTCATTTTGTCTGCGATATTAAGCTTCTTGTTTAACTGGTCTGAAAAGGGAAGATGCGATGGGTGCTGGCGTTGGTGCTGAATGGCATGTGTCGCGGTGTGATAAATGATCCCCCCTCACCCACAATCCTCTGCTCTGTCAGTCAGATGGGGGTCGTCCGTCTTCATCGCCGGCTTGTCAGGTCGAGCAGCTTGTGTATTAGAGAGAGCGGAAGGGAAGGGGGAAAAGACGCCGTCTCCTGCCTCTACATGCACTCCAAACAATAAAACGATATTCTTATTGTCACCATAAGGTCGAATTTGCATAATTTATTGCAAGCTGCAAAAAAAAAAAAACGCCTCCCCCCCCACCCCTGCAAACTGACAGATGGGGAGGGGGTCGGGACCGGCAATGGGCGAGAGCGCAGTATCCCCGCGAACCAATCAAAACGCTGGCAGTTCAATTACAGAATAATAAAGGGACATTTATCATTCAATTAGGCGTCTGTCAGGGATCCACAAAAGGGGAAACTTACTTCCTGACAAACTCCAGAGCCTACAGGAGGGAGCCAGGGCGCCTGGATATTATATATAGAAGGTGTTTATCCAGTGGCCAGTGGAGATACCTTTGTTGACTTAAGCCCCCCCCCCCCATCACCCTGGCCAGTTCCTTTCCTCTAATAGTCTTGATTACAATGGTTGAATGACATTTCGCAGACTTACCACTGCCAGAGGAGTAAGACTCAAGAGCACCTTTATCGGCTGAGCCTCTCAGTAACCTAAGCCTATAACCCAATTCTCTTGGACCATTAATAACTCGCTGCGTATACAGTACCGCGGGGGTGGCGCGCTGTTCCCCGAACCGGCCGGCCCGGGTTCCCTTCCACACGGCCCACCGGAGGTATGTACCCTTCGCTTTTCGCTTCCGCGCTCCACCAAGGAGCAGAATCAGTCCTTGGCGTGGCACTTTGTTTTGTGTAGGAACTTCCTGAACCATTTAAAAAAAAAAATACTTTTTGGGGTTAGCATGTAGGTTTGTTCTAGGCATAGATGGTATTGCCCGCATATTTGGTGCACACCTTTGTCTTGAAAATGTATTACTGAGAACACAAACACTCTGCCTAATGTATCCTGGGCACAATATCAGAGATATTTGCAACTGTCAGTTGCGCAACAGTAACAGCTAATTTGAAATATTTATTATATAAATCTTAATTAAATTACACTAGTTTGTGTCAAGTTTTTTAATATGCAAACATATGCAGAAATATAAATGTTAAAATGACTGCTTTTGTAAAACTGAACAAATATTCAAGGTGGCTTTGTTTTTCACAAACCTAGTAGTAGCAGTTGACAACCCCTTTTTAAGATAAATGTGTAAGAGTTATTCAGTGACATCATTGCATTTGCTGCCAGCTTTGACGAATGCCGTTGCGTTTCCCTTACGCATGAATCTGCATAATCCCATCTCATATTTCAAAGCCTCCTACCGGAATGCCCATAAATATAAGTATGTCTAGTCCGGCACAGAAGTAGCTGATGTTCCTGCTCACATATTTAATGAATGCAAATACCACTATGGAGGTTTTGCATATATCCTCAGATGTTTAAGGGCACTCAGTGGTAATTGTTACACGCTAAACCCCCTTCAAATACGAAACAAATCCTAGCTAAGTTTGGGTCCTCGCGATTGCAGTCCTTTTTCTTAATTTGGGCCTAGGCTGCTGAAAAGGTCTCCCACGAATTATGTTTATTGGCTGCAGACAGGTACATTTAAACTTCACTGAGCAATGAAACTTCTGTGTATGTTAATGAATCCGTACAGTATTACTGTAACCAAGAGCCAAGTGGTGGGGAGTCTAAATTACCTTCTTACAGTGGGAAGTGTAGGGAATTGTAAATGAATCACCACAAAAGTTTGGCGAATCGGAAAGAGTAATGTTTATTTTGTTTGCCTATTTTAAAAATATTAAATGAGAGAGAGTTCATGGAGTTCATATCATGGATTTATGCCATCCATCCATCCATCCATCATCCATCCATCCATCCATCCATCCATCCATCACCCATCCATCATCCATCCATCCATTTTCTAGACCCACCTGTCCTATGTCTTGGGGGTCTGGAGTCTATTCTGGAAGCAACAGGCACAAGCCAGAGAATGACCCAGGATGGGGTGCCAACCCATCAGAGGGCACACACACACACACACACACACACACACACATACACGTTTGCAATGATATCTTTGTGGGGACTCTCCGTTCATGTCTATGGGGAAAACTCTAATCCCTCCACGACACCCTTAACCCCTACCCAACCCTAACCTTAACCATGAGTACCCAAACAAAACACTTTTTCCATGTTTCGTTTTTTTAATGCATTCACTGATCGTTCTGGGCACCTGAAAAATGGCCGGTAGGTTCTCTTAGTGCATGGCTGCCCAGCTCCAGTCCTGCAGGGCAGAAATCCAACACGGTTTGCAGATTTCCCTGCTCAAATTAATGTAGCACTGTGACATCAAAAACGCCCCCGCCAGCCTGGCAGGAGAGACCACACCCCCCTCGCCAAGTTCCTCTGGCCTTCCCATGGCCGGGCGCCCCCACGGAGCCCATCCGCTCCTGTCCGACGCCACGCCTGGCTTTCCCTCCCAGCCCATGCACCAGGTAGCTCACACGGGCCGGAGATGACAGAAGCGATGGCAAGAGTGATGAAATCGGGAGGGAACTCCACCAAAGACGCCCAAAACAACGGAGCGAACGAGCGAAACAAGCAGACGATGGACGCAAACTATCGGGAGAGGAGAGGAGTAAATAATAGATGAGGGCAGCGGTCTAACGAAGGCAGCTCATTAGTATCAGCGCGCGGATTAATGAAGCCGCCAAAGCGGCCTTTTCTTCTCCGCCGCCTTCCGACGGGGGACGTTTCTGATGTCAGGACCTTGTCAGACATGGCAGCTGTCTTGCGAGGCTCAGAGGCCCAGGGCGAGCCCGTCTCGGGGCTCCTCGCCTGCCTTCCCTCCCCGTGCCCGGGGTGCCCGTAAAGATCCAGCGGGGCTGGTGAATAAACCATAAAGGCGAGCGATCGTTGCCGAGCCTCCGTTTGCTTTCATTCTGAATGCGCCTAATAAATTATATATAAATACAACTAAATGTCAGGATTATACCATTATGGAACTGGGAATAAAAACGTCAGCTTTAATAAATCAGGGGTCACGTGCAGACGTTTTTGATGGGTTTATTCCGGCAAAAGAAAAATAAAAAATCTACAAAAATCAGCAGACGGGCATTTCCAGTGAAGGAGGAAAAAATACTGCAGAGTAACTGGGAACTAAACAGATACAAAAGAGATAAAAAACAAAATATTGCTGCATTGCAATGCTGCATTTTCTTAATCTGCAGTGACTATCGATACAAAAAGTACAATAATAATAAATGAAATGAGTGTAATTTGTGACAAGAACAGCGCCTGTAACTGCTTTTAATAAGTTCATTTTGCTATTATTTTTACGCTAGTAACAAGTTCAGTGGCTTTGGATCTATTCGAATAATCCGGGCATGAACTATGGTAAAAATGTTAATTAGCAAAAGTGAATGCTCCCTGTGATCCATGAGGACCAAAGGACCAAAGCTATTTGGAGACTCTAAGCCAAGGTCTTGAGTCATTATGGGGCTGATTCCCACAGTACTAATCCTTATATCTGGCTCTTTGACAACTGTATCCTTGTTAGGTTTTATCTGCCTCACTTTGGACAAAAGTGTCTGTCAAATAAATAAATGTGAAAGTAAAGACAGAGAGAGTGAGGGCCAAAGGAAAGATATATGGTGATTTTTAAATTTAATGTATTAATATTGCCGCTGTAATATTGCCATTGTTATTACAGCCAGGCATACAATGACAAGGAGAGGCATAAAAAAACCATACGCAATGATATTATATAATAAGTTATATGCTGCTTCCTGTCTGGCTTATCCAGTCTCATTGCACAGTGACATCGAGGCCCGAATGCCCTCTCCTTCAAAGGGGATCCTGTAATCACACTAGCTATAATATTATATGTGCAGGGCAGATGGTTACAGATTTATACGACAGACTGTGCGACCCTACAGAAAAGGTAAAACAGCAGCCCTGAGCCGGATCGCAGTTATTTGGTGTTGCCATGGTGAATGATCGCAAGTCTTGTGTCAGCAAATGCCGTTAGTAATGAGACCCAGCCGGCTCTAATTGTACTGATTACATTGCTATGAATAAGATGAGCCAGTTGGGAGGATTCTGGGAAGGGGGGGGTGTAAGGCTGGAGGCGAGCTTTAAGGACATATGTGGTCCATTTGACCACCCCAGCCCGATGAGAGGTAGCATGGGTACATGGCCACATGGGTCAATGGGTCATGTTGTATGCGTCATGGAGGCTGTGTCTTATGTTCTGCTGAAAAGTGTAAACACCATGTTCAACTGCCGTTTAATATCTAACAGTATAACTGCCGGTTCTGACGGACTGTGCCTGATGGCGGGTGATGTGCCTGCCATTGTACTATGAGTTTTTTTCCCTTGTGGTGTACTGCATTCACAAATTCATGACCATTTCACTAGTATTGGCTTTGTCCATGAAGCTGGTGCATTAATAAGTGATAATTGCACTCTAAGCCAATTAATTCACTGGTGTTTCCACTTTTGCATTCTTAAAAAAACGCATCTGTAACTTATTTTGAATGCAAAAAAGCTTTTACCAATTAAAGACTGTTTCTGGGATAAATATAACTGCGGCAAAATATCTATTTTTATTACACCACGATTTTCTACAGACTATTAAAGTGGCATTTGTTGAAATAGAATTGGAAAGCAATATTAATTTTGAGTCGAATAAAAGCTAGTGAAGCATTATGGTCCTAGCGGATTGAATCCCTTTATTGGGGGTGTGAGGAAGGGGCCTGCCTATAAGGTGGTGCTTTATGTACTTCCAGGACAGACCAGCACTTATTCAATATCAGCTATTATCAGACTGCTTAATTCATTCTTTGGCAGACTAGTTTAAAATGGCAATAAGGAAAAAGTTTCAAACTCAACTTCTGCCTTGTATCGCTATAATTATACTATAATAGTGCTCGCCTGTCCATACTTGATTGACACCCTGTCATCCAATCAGAATTAAAAACTAAACGAAGGCTCAGCAAGGGACTGATTTCTGTGGGGAGGTATGAGACGTATACACATCCACGGCCACATTTCTCAGCTCGGAGAGCTTTCTGAGGGGGTCATTAATTAGGCACAAAAATAAGAATCAGTGATACCCTCAAAATGTTCTAGAAAACATCGATTCGATAATAACAACAACGACAATGTATAATACTAATAACAAAGCTTAGTTATTATGATAAGTCTTCCAGCCCTTACAGTTATCTTGCAACGATAGGCCTCCCTCCCTGGAAAACTTGGGTGCGCTCAGTGAGGTCAGTGTATAAGTAGCTAGATATTCGTAATGTTTGCAGAAATCGACGTTGTTATCCAGGGTAACTTGATCGTTCCCTCTTCTAGCTGAACATCAGCACAGCCGTTGGGTTTTCTGTTCCTTAGGCAATAAAAATTACTTCAGATTTTTAACTCAAGCCATCCATAGCTAACCAAAGCTTGCGTTCAGTGCGCCAGAATTCCAAAGCTTTGTTCAGCATATTTTCTGACTCACAAAAACCAGACAAGGGAAGAATAAAAAGGTAACACATCATAAATTATTCTGTTTATGCTAATTGGCACATTAACACATTATTTAATTATGGCTCAAAGCTCTCAAAGGTATATATTTAAACTCGAGACCAAGGTGCTGTATGGTGACCCCTGACTGACTCCGATCCCAAAGTCAAACTGGTTGTGTTAAATTTGAAATATGTTAAATGAGATAAAAAGAAAAATTGCTATTAAATACAAAACAGTCAGCAGTTGTGCTGACTAAATCTCTGCCTGGTGAAATCACAGCTTTAATGAGACTTCACAAGGCAAAATAAACAGACACCTTGCAACTGTGCTTTAAGTGATAAATTTATGTGTTTATATATATCGCACTCAGTCACAGTTATAACATGTCATAGCTGTAAAAATATGCCATTCATCTAAAATGGAGGACAGTTTCATCGACTTGCCATGGTCACACTTTGAGAGTTTGTGTGCATAACTGTCTTCCAGTCAAGAGCGTGGGTTACTATTACAGCTGTGCTATTATAAACCCTAATGTTTTGAAACACTGCATTATTATATCATAATATGGAACAATTGAATACAAAAATTAATACTTTGTCTGTGAAACTAGAATGTTTTTAATCACATATTAATAAATGTTGCTTGTACATTACACATGGAATACTCTTTATATGAGTCGAGGAGATTAACCCTGAGAGATCTTTTGCTGTGTGACAATTCTCCAGACACTGGCTTTTTCAGGGCTTTGATTAACATCCAAGCAATTTCCCAAAAATGACAGTATTTAAACAGAATTAAAAGGCGCATTCTGCTTCAAAATCAAAGGCTGATTGCGTGTGTAAGCAGGTGAAGCACCATTACTAAGCTGTCACTGTTCCTATCAGACTTCAAAGAACCTTTTGGACAGGCACTCCTGGGACACAACTGACTGATTTTTGGCAGGAAGGACTAACCAGCTGTTCAAAACAAAAGACATCTGCATATATCAGATTTGTTTTTCATAATTTAAAAAAAAAAACGAAATGACCTGCCAGGAGCTGAGTGAGGTGGAACAAACCAGGGAATAATTAGACAAAGTTTGCCAGCTTTGAAACTTGGGAATTGCCGTAAGATTCTAGCAGCTAGCACTGTTACAGCATGTGAGCTCTTTAAATACATCTGTTAGGGCTCGGCTGCGCCGTCAAAAATGTCCCTCGCTAAAATAATTCACCTTTCACTGGCATTAAAACCAAATCATAGCAAAACACAGTCATTTAAACTGCAGCTTAAGGTATACCTATCTCATATACATACATATGTGATTCACATTATTACATTACATTATACATATATTACGCCGCCGCTCCGTGACAGAAGCATCAGCTCACCTAAGGTGCGCGTTACTGTTAGCATTTAGCATTAGCATCTGTCACATTCGGGCCTTTAGCCAAAGAGCCAGCTGATAAGTGACACGACAGACAATTAGCCTTAATGTCTGAAGTCTGACTGAGGTCACACGCTACCCAGTACCGGGGCTATTTTTGGTTGATAACTGTCAGGTATTTCATAGTGATCCTCATATGTGTCGCAGAGACCTTTTGTTCTTGGCCAGCGCTGGTGACACCCTCTCGGTCCAGCGGCATTTAAAGCTAGACAGCGTCAAAGTGAAGTGATTCATGGTCATTGTTGACACACCACAACAGAATGTGTCCTCTGCATTTAAGCCATATGTGAGACGGCAGCAGGCAGCTAATTCAGTGCCCTTGGAGCAATGCCTGGCAGAGAGTAGCTCACTGGTGCTTTGCTGGTCATGGGAATCAAACCAACAACCTTTTGAGCACAACTGCATGTCCTTAACCACTAGGCCACCACTGACTTGTGGCTTTACAGGCACTGTTTCTGGCCAGAGGTACCACTGTTCCCCAGAGTCCCTGCTCACTTTGCATGACATTACTGCCGTTCAAGGCTAGGATAGCCAATGAAAGAGGCACCATCTCCAAAGCTACCCTTTAAAAAGCTTTGATTGGACAGCTCTACCGGAACTTACCAATAGGGTTTCAACAACATGGCAACACCGCAAATTAGAATAAAGCGACTGCATGCGTCACCACTTAACTGCCTTTCTGCTGCGTGAACTGCAAGGACAGTTGTGGGAAACCTGTGTGTGACAATGCAATTTCTGAAAAAGCTTTTAAGCATTTTCAGCTAATTTCTATTGTTTCAGAAAATGAAACCAATCTTGGAGAAAGTATCAATACACACACTCAATAACTATAACCCTACGAGCAGTATTCCAGTATCACAGAATATTAATTCATTTATTAATGTCATGGAGAGCTGGGTGTGTTAGCTCTAGTGTGTTTATCCACAGAAGGTGCATTGTATCAATTCTTTTAGAAACATAACTCATGGGTTTGAAAACAAAAGTCCATCCTGCCAGGAACTTGCCATTCAACCTAATAAATCACTACACGTATACTGCATATTCTGAAAAATAACACATGTATATAACTGCTAAATAAATGTGGATCATATACAGGCAATCTTCCAGACTTCCTGCTCTGAATTATTGCTACAGTGTGCAGAATGCATGTGCGATTTTGTAAGTTATTAGCGTGTATGATGATTTATAAGCGCTGTTAAATGTGACTATGATTTAACTTCAAAGCAGCAGTCCTAGACAGGATATCCCATATCATGCTTCTTGCCCATATTTGACACATCCAGAAAACAGCGCTTCCCCCAGTCTAAACATTCCTTGCTAATATAAAACTCGCACTATTGCCCATGTCTGGGGTCAATCGCACTCATTTTGGAAAATTTAAATCATTCCATTAGAATTTCGCCTAAAAATCCCAGTGGTTTCTGGAAACGTCCGCTGCCCTCGCATAAGTATGTGTTAAAATTTGGATTGAATGTGACTTTGAATGGCTGCATTTAAACAGGCCCTATTTCACAGGTTTCAAGCCTGCTGTCGATTAATAAAGCTGTCCTAGCTGCCATTTCTCCATAACTCTGCCGCTTGCTATATTTCTCTCTCTGGCAGACAACATCATAATGAATTCTTCCTTCTGATGTTGCAGTTTTCCACTTCCAGGCATGTGATGCAGAAACATCTTAAGTCCTTTATTTGCCCAGTGTTTGCATCCGCAGTTTCTAAAGCACCATCACAATAAACATTCAGTTATTAGTTAACAGTTTACCCAATAATTGGATTATTAGCAATATTTTTTTACTCTTACAGATGACTGTAAATTACTGAAAAGCGCTTTTTCATTTTTTATAACTGATAATTATGATAATTTATTGTGATTATTACAGTAGATTATTTTCAGCATATACATACTCATAATGGTGAAAGCTAGTTGCACCAGTACTAAGCATTATTCCAAATATAATTTTTAATTAACAAAAAACAATATATATATATACAGAAAGAGAAAAGATTAGAAATGCCAACGCTGTTTCCCTGGAAATCCTGTCTTCGTGGGGCCCCTACGTTTCGGGGCCCCAGGCGGCTGCCCTCGTGGGGCCCCTACGTTTCGGGGCCCCAGGCGGCTGCCCTCATGGGGCCCCTACCTTTCGGGGCCCCAGGTGGCTGCCCACCCTCGCCTTATGGTAAGTCCACCCCAGCCTCTTTGATTTTCCCATCTATTTATTACCGATTCAAAAATAAAATCTGTGCACAAAACGTCTGTTCATAGACTTGAACACACACAAAAATCCTGTTTAATGAAATAGCTCAGAGGGTCGGATATAGCTCAGATCTGCTCTAGGCTAACCGTGACCTTGCACTGGATAAGTGAATATGGAAAATGGATGGATGGATGGATGGATGGATATATATTTTTTACTATATGTTCTACAAGCGAACGCCGTAAATGTCTGAGAGTGACGGCTTTATCACTGAAGTATAATTGCATTATTGCGCTGCTGTGCCATGTTGCGTTAGTATGTAAAGCACAGAGTCCTGTGCGTTTTAACCGAACCACTAACCATGAACGCACAATTTCCATATTTATGGAATTATCTAAAGCTCAGCGGACCTGAGCTATTAAATAACTATACACATAAATCATTCCAGCACAGCAATTCCCTAAAAGTGCAGTTATCTAAACCTTAAAATTATCTTTTTTTTAATGCTGAGAGATAAAAGTTTATATCCAGTGTTTTTGTTCTAATCCAATTAATCTCAAATGTGAAAATTTACAGAATTGTGGATACAATTTGAAATATAAAGTCATTTGTGATTTAAATCCAGGACCATATTTGCTCGAAACTGCACTAGGAGGGCATTAAGAAGAATAATTATTAAAGGTCAAGAATCTGAAAGTGAGAAATCATGAAATGTGAAGATCATGTGACCTCTGCCAGCCAATCGGAACAAGCCTGCTGCACGAGGTGGGTTTGTCAGAGAGAATGAGATTAATCTGCACGTTTTATTAATTTCATGCAACATCCAGCAGAGGTATTATCCAGGCTATATACTAGACTTACGCTTCCTAATTGTGAAATCCTGCAAAATAAACATGTTCCCTGGTGAACTCCTCCAAGTCATGTGACCACCACAGAATATGTTGTGTTTAGACGTGTGTCTCTGGCCAATGAATGAAATACACACTAAACATAGTCGACACCCCGCATATGTCGATATGTTAGTCCGTTCTCAGTACAGTAGTCTTACAAGTGACTCAGATTGATGGTTTACAGGCTGAGATGTTGGTAAAGAGCGGCTTGTCCTATGTAGGGTCGTGCGGGTCTATCCTGTAGGATAAAATTACGAAAAAGGCAACAACCCAGGCCATGGCACCAATCCATTGTATTCAACAGAATTCATAGCTACATGATATCAATAAAACATGTTCATTTCACCAAACTTAAGGAATTTCTTTATGAATCACTCTCTGAACATAATCTTACTCTGAGACCAGATTTTTCTTGCTTACAAATGACTGTACTGTGCCTTGTACTGTTTCAGTAACTGACTGAGAGTTCCCACTACAGTTAGGAAGGAGATGCAGGCTTATGTGAGCATCACGCTAGCCCATATGGAGGATGCAAAGCATGTATGAGTAAAAGAGGGGGATAGCTGGGGTATTGGGGGGCAGGGATGTGGATCGTGGCATCCAGGGATTGGGAAGAATCACTGATGACAGGATGCCGCAATCGGAGAGCCGTCCCTCCTGCTGTCGGTGAGTCCGGGGGGGTTGTGGGGTGGAGTTGGTTGCCATATGCTCATTGTTTCCAAGGGGAATGGAATCAGCACATAAAAGTAGAGGCGGAAAGGACCACCCCCCCCCCCCTCCCATCACCATCCAACGTGTTCAAAGCACAGATGAAAATCAATGCACACAAGACTTCAGCAGAGGCAAAGTTTACATCAAAGTTTTCTCTCTCTCTCTCTCTCTTCAGGGGTGAAAATAGATAGGTGTGTAGTTTAAGGAGAATGCGGTGCTGCTGGCTGTCTCCAGCGGTTCGTCCACTTAGCTGGCTAAGATTATGTCTGGTGGGAAAAAAAAATTCCATTCTCCAAGGAAACGTAAAGTTAACGGAAGGTGATGATGACAAATACTCATTTCGTGTGGTTTTGATGAAGTCCGGGCTCATGGTAAAAGTACAAGCGCAGGTGTGAGTTAGCGGTTACCGCAGGAATCCCGGGGAATACAGCTAATCGGTCGAAAAGGCGCAGAAGACGAAAGGCCTGCAGGGCTTTGATCGCGTGGGGGGCCTGGTGCTGCTTGGGGCTGCGGTCCCACGAGGGCCGGGCCGCTCTTGGACTTCTGTCCGGCCATCTGGCCTCGCCTCCTCCAGCCCCATGCAGCTTCCCGCTCGGGGACGACCCCTGAAGGGCAGAGGGAACAGGCCCGTCAGCAGTGGCTGCCACTCCCCACATTCCTGCTGGGACACAAAGCAGACACCTGGGGGGGGGGGTGCAGACCAGGCCCTGCCGCACCTCGGCGTCCCCGAGATCACGCGTGAGATCCCACGGTGGGCCGTTCCCCAAGCCAGCGCCCTGAAAATGATCCTAATTCCCTGAACTGCAACTCCAAACCACATCATATTTGGTGCAAAACTTGTAAATTGTTGAATTGTCTTGGATGCTATCTGCGTTACCCTGGCACACCCACCAAGCCACGTTCCTCGTTATATTTGACACACTCGGCTAATAACGATATCCTTCAGTATTCTTGTGCGGGGATTTTCTCCGGGGGTCCCAAAAGATCATGTGCTTCTTGTGCGAGACGGTTTGCCAGCATTCATGGCCCTGTTAAAATTACTGGTATAATGGCTCCAATTTGTTGAACTACATAAAAGTGCAGAGCTCCCAAAATTGATCAGTGATTATTACCACAAACCTGCCATATAAACACACTGTCAGAGTGCTTACATGTTCTAAATCAATGCAAAAATTGACCATAAAATGGCAATCCGCTGGAATATTGCACAGGACGCATATGGAGATGAGTAAAAACTGACATTCCTGTGCCTTCTGGGATGGAGCTTATGGAAAAGGCGCGGACACCGCACACATCTTTATGATCTTAGGAACCATCAACCTCATATCCAAGCTACTGCACACCTTGATTATTATCATAGTTATCATTCATTCTAATATTTTTATTTTTAAGCAGCATTAATGTCATTTCACATTCTGTTAAATGTGTGCATTAAAAATTTCTCATATAATAAACAACATCATATACAGTCTGGAGGAACAAAGGGAGAGTTTATTTGCAGTAAAAATTTGTCCAAATATTTAAAGAAATACTGCAAATGGAAAATTCAGCGGAAGAATTAATATTATGTGAACCTATTATATTATATGGCTATTATATGGCCAAGGCTCACTCTGCTCCGGCTGGGAATATTTCATTATGCTGCTTGACGCTGTACATTGGGGGGGGGGGTCTGTTCTCTTCCGTGCAGCTAATGTTATGCACTTTTTTTAACACCCTTTTAAAGTCACATGACTGTCGTTTTACTTGTGCAGTAATGTCAGAAGTTTACCCAATTTCTACATGCGTTTTTTTTTTTTCTTTTTACCATGTAACGGCTTATTCCGGATACCTTCTCAACATCACTCTCTTTGTGTGTGCGTATATATAATATATAAAATAACATGATGTGACTGGGTTTTAATTTATGGGTTTTCCCTTTTTACAAATGGAGAGTTCAGGCTGATGAATATTTCAGCACATGTGCACTCCGTGGGACATTTATCACTGAGTTTGCCATTATAAACAGGACAAATGAGCAGCCAAGCCCACGCCGGCGTTTCAGCCGGGAGATTAATGAGCGCCGGCCGCTCGCCTCGCCGGGGCCGCTCCGTCAGCCTCGCCGTCCGAGGGCCGGTCACAGCCCTGCCACCCCAGCATGCAGGGACCGGGCGGGAGAGTCACCACCACGATTCTCAAAGCTGGATGTGAAGGATCATTTGTCCCTGGTTCCCTCTTCCTCTGTCTAGCATCTGCTGTGCGGTTAGTGGGCCTGGAGCGACAGGCAGCACAGGAGGATGGTCCTGCCCCACAAAGACAAACACACTGACTGTACTGACGCAGAAACTGAGAAAAGGCACTCCGGAGTTTTCTGAGTAGCAGGCAGGTAAGTGGGAGCGTTCTCGAAACGGCATACAGCTGTGCTAAGATAAAACAGAGCCGAAGAATCCGGCTTTAGGTCATAACTGGCTTTTGATAGGAGATGCAGTTACTGGCTTTCGCCTTTGTGGGGCAGTGTAGAGCTCTGCAGAGTGCCACCTGCCAGCGGAGGACGCCGTTCTGAGGATCCGCGCCGCGGCATGGCGCAGTGGGAACTCGGGCAGCCACACCGGGCCAGGAGGGTGTCCTCCTCCCTGGTGGCCAAGCGCACCGACGGCAAGGTGTTTTCTCTCCCTCCACACGCACGCCACTCGCCTCCTCTTCCCCTGGCCGCCTGGCACTCTGCCTCCTGGACGCAGTCCACCGCACGGAAACCTGCCGCACGCTAGCTGTCACACACACGCCGAGCGCCACCCGGCCGAGGGGGGGCCTCCGATGAAGGAACAAAACAAACGAAATGAAAAGCCCTCTGAGGTGATAATTACCTCCCCTAACAATGCTCGCCGCGGCTGTGTTGGGGTCCTGGCTTGGCACGCCCTGCCAGCAGACCCGGAGTCAGAGAAAAACACGGCCAGTCCTTAGCATCGCCGGCTAGTGGGATCTCCATTAATGCCAGTAATTAGCTGTAGATGTTACACACCCCCCCCCCAATAATCAAAACCGGCCAATACAGCCCCCTGGACCCCCTTAAATGGGTGGAGACCTCAACCCAATGGTTGAGTGCTCAGTTATAACCCAAAGTTAAGCCCTCGTGTTGCCTGCTACAATGCTCTGCCATCTCTCTGGCTGAACCACGGCGGCGTCACAGGGACACTCTGGCATCGATGTCCTACGTTGGGACAGCAGTTGGCATTTTCACCCAGGAATGGCAGAAATTCGGACATGAGGAATGTATGAGGGGTGAGGGGGGAGTGGCTCCGTGCCCTTTGACCCCTGCGGGACACCAGCGCTCTGCGTAGGAGGAGGGGCCCGACTGACTTTCAGACCTCCTTTCTTGGATTCCACCTTGCTTGCCAGAACGGGGAGTCAGAACACGCTTCAGTGATAAAATTATTCAATATGATTTCATTTGGCAGCAAATAGACATTTGAAGTTGAATAATACTATACATTGCTGAATAATACTTTACATTACTGAATAATACTATGACATTATCACAAACTGCCAAGATGCTCATCCTCTAATCAGCTGTTAATGGGTCTGCATTTGGATTCCTCTCATTATAACCATGGATCATAACTACATACTCCATCATACTCCATCCCCCTTGCACCTCTGTTCCTTCACCAGCTGCAGACAGACAGTTTTCACATCAGTTTGCACCGCTCTCCCAACTTCTGAACAAAAGAGGAATGTAGGCACCATCTAGTGCTTTGTTCAGGCAAAGCTTGCAGGCCAAACCTCCAGTGTGGGGAAATGTGCTCAACCTCCCTGTCTCTAATGTCTGCTGGGTTCCGCCAAGGGAAAGCGGGCGGGCCGTGCCAAGGCAGCCCATCTCAGCCGGCAGGCGGCACATCCACCTGCCTCAGCACTTTCTGCCATTTCTCATGTAGATTTTTTTATGTGTCTGTGGGAATTTATGCACACCAGGACCAAATTTGTTCACGTTATATTTTTGACACAGTTCATTAAAAAAATAAGCCAGAGGCAGACAGACGTACTTTATAAGGTGTACTGTTTTTGCTGATAACAGGAAAACATTCATCAACACTTCACAATGTACAAGCATTTTTCAATGGTTACATATTTATTATGCTCTTATTTTTAATCAGATCATCAAATAACAGTGAAGAGGGGAGACTGCTTACAGCTTTTGGTACTGCATCACTCTCCATTGCTTTAAGGTAATCCACTCATTTTCCATAACTACTCATACACACAGGTCAGGGCCACACAGCCTGGTGTCAAACCCAGTAAGCATGTGGTACAAGGAGGGCACACCCTGGAGGGGATGCCAGTCCATCACAGGGCTCAGGGCGCGGGGACGCCCTGGAGGGGATGCCAGTCCATCACAGGGCTCAGGGCGCGGGGACGCCCTGGAGGGGATGCCAGTCCATCACAGGG
>JAODKL010000041.1:12745562-12769380 GCA_026780765.1 Petrocephalus schoutedeni
GCAGCCCTGCCCATCATAATTCCTGCTGTACATGTGTGCAGCCTGACAAGGTTTAAGCTCATGTACCACAAAAGTTCTTGTGGCGTCCCTGTCTGTGTCTCTGCTTCTGTCCGCCACCATCTGCCTCACCAAGGTTACTTCTCTTCCTTCATCAGACTTTAAGACTCCGAAGAGACACACGCGAATAAGGCTTAATGGCCTGAATAGTGCAGACTCTCCCAGTCATGACACGGAGGACATCATCTGGGACGCCACCTCCCCCACACCTGTGCGGAAGGGTCAGTATTTTTGGTGTGTCCTTGCTGGTGTTCCACTACACATTCTTAAATATGACTTCTCCTACTTCAATATGTGTTTCACCCTATTCGAAATGTTTTTTTTTAACTTTGATTTGAATGCTGTTGATTTTTTAATTTGGCAAACTGTCGTTTCCATACAGGGAAAGGCGCTGCAAAATTGTCCAGAAGGGTTGTGGACATTTCCGAAATCGTCAGTCGGATAGCTCCTGCGGTTTGTAACATTTCAGTTGAGTTTGAATGTTGTGTTCTGAGAATTTTTGTTGTAAGACTGTCCAAGTTTCATTTGGTGTGACATTCCTGTCTTTGTTGCATTGCACTTGGGCCCTAACCTGGATGATTTCTTTAGGATGAGAGACCCAGTGCTTCTGAGTGTAACTTACTGCAGTGGATCGGTGACAGTGCTGTACCTTGTACCCCTGAGGTCAAGAACCACCGGACCCGGCGGAAATCCACAAGGTCATTTGTTTGTCTTGAATTTCATATTGTCTGATGGAAGTACGTGATTAATCTTTAAAACTACATTAGCCTCAGTGCTGTGTTTTGTAGATGAACGTTTGCGATGTCCACTAGAGTTAATAGAGGAAACAACATGCGGAGACCATCTATTCAGCATCAGAAATCCCTTACCTACTTACGGGGCCTAATTTAAGCAGCGTAAGGTGTCATACTATTCCACAGCACACCAAACACACTCATTAAGCCCATTAAGCCTAAGATCTCCTGTCTTTGGTTGTTAGAAACTCATGAAAACAGACGTGGGGCCTGATTTCACTCCTCAGACATGGGCTGTAAGGTGGCAACTAAGCCAAAATGCCAGCTACTTGTAAATATTTATAATTATGTCAGTCAGCCGTTTGCCCCATTGATGTTGCATTTTTGTAACAAGCCCTGGTTTGTAGTGGTGTAATGATGCAGACTGTAGCTTTGGTTTGACGATTCTGGGCTCATGGCTTGATACATTTACGATATACTCAACAAAATAAGACTAAAAACAAACCCAAGATCTGACTGTTCTTAATACTTTTTAGGCATGCACATTTCTGAAAAAGATGTCAAACTATTTCTCTTGCTTGCAGTTTCTTATTCTGCAGACTCCAGTGCAAAATGCAAAATTAAATCGCAATGCAAACGGAGATTATTCCTGTTGCCCTATTGCGTTAACGGTAATCGTTTTGCGTCACGGTACATTGTTACACCCATACAATCAGTCATATTTTTGAATCGTGAAATATTCTGTCACGTTGTTGCACTTCTACTTGGGAATGTAGTGCTCTAGTCCTCAGGCATCTTATTTAACGTCACACGACCATGTTCCTCATACAGGCAGAATGGTGTGGAAGACCTTATGAAGCTGGCCAAGCAGTTCGACATTAATATGATTCAGCAAGAAAAGGAGCAGGCGGAAGACCAGAACCCGCGGGCCCCGGAGACGGACACGGGCGATGCCGGGCCTCCCAGAGGCCATGAGATCGACCCCCCCGTCTTGCCAAGTAAACTGGGGAATGTCGGCGGGGGGGCAGCCCCCAGGAACACTAACGCTGCCCAGCAGATGCATCTGAAGCCTGGGGAGCCCAGACTGGAGTTGGAGGACAGCTTGGAGGAGCTTTTCGATGGAGCCACTCAGCCCCTCAGCGGCGGGCTGACACCCATCACTCCCGTCCAATCGCAGGACAGGATGCTGGCCCCTCCCGGGCCACCCGCTGGAAAGGCGGTCAATCCCGTTAGCTGTAACCCTCCCTTGGCGTCTTCCGATACCATGGACAGGGTTGCCAAGGCGAGCCCGGACTTCGATGACGACTGGGACGATGAATTACTTAATGACTCATTTGTGCTCGAGATGACGGCCAGAGCTCCCGAGCATTGCTCGACACAGAGGGACCAGAGTGAGAAGGAGGAGCCGGGTAAATCTGTCCAGCCGCCCGCTGCTGGTGGGCTTCACCCTGGAGGGGATGCCGGCTCCGCTGTGAGTCTTCCTGGGAAAACCGAAAAGCTCAAAAACAGAAGAACTTTCAAGTTGGAGGCGAACCCCCATTTCCAGCCACAGGGGAAGTTTTCTGGAACATTCCCAAAGGGCCGTGGCGTTGGCAGCGGGGTACCTGACATAAAGACGCAGAGCACTCTTTGTCCAGGCCATGTTTCTATGGTAACCGGGCACCAAGGTGGTAAAATTCCTGATAAGCAGCAGGAGAGAGCGCCACTGGGGTCGTCTGGGGACAGGGAGACCCGCGTGACCTTGGGCGGCCCCCGTCCCGCACCGGCAGTCTGGGCCCGAGACCAGACCTCTGTAGGTCAGAACTCCTCGACCTCAGAAAAGCCAGCCAGTACAGGCCTGGGCTGTGCCCAGGAGGTAACTGATGAAGATTTGGACTCATTTTTCACATCGGACTCGCTTTGGGGTGACGCCGACGATGACGACCTGATGTATCAGCTCTGTAGCGACGTGGAAAAGACCTTGCAGAGTGCCGGAGTCCCCACCTTACCGGGGGCTGAGCAGTGCAAAGTGAAGCCCGACTCGCTCCTGGCCCATGGGGATGGTCTGCTGACCCGAGCCACGCACACGCACACAAAATCCCACTGTGCCTTCGCCCGCGGCTCTGTCGCGTTGGCTCCGCCCATTGCCTCCCGCTACAGCCGGTGCCAGGATAAGACTATTGCCGCAGCCTCTAAGACTGAGGCCGCCTCGAACGCCGGTCCCTCGGGCAGCGGGAACAGGCCGTATAAGTTCACACGTGTGAGGGGTGCTGCTGCGGGAGCTCCCAGCCATGGGCCTGCGGACGGCCCACAGGATGGCGGGAAAAGCCTGTCGTCCTGGCCAGCGTCCGCGGGGAGTGCGGCAGAGCCCCGCCAACAGAGCTCTTTTAAGCGCCATCTGTCGGAGCCCATCTCCCTCTCTGCTAAGGGTAGGTCTTAGCCTCTGTAGGTGGCTTCATTACATCTCTGATGGCCAGAGGCAACACTGATATGCAGAGCATAGGCCATCAGTCTAAAGTGGAATGATGTACCTGAAAGCTAGAAAAGGTCAAGAATTTTGGTTGGACGTTTGAAAGTTCAGCTACCTCCTGTCCTGCCGTGTTGTGATGCGTTTTCTCCCCCAGCTGCATTTAACCTCTTTTCTTTAATTCATGTCCTTATTTCCACAGTGTTTGTTCCCAGCCAGGTAGCTGTGAAATGCACCGCGGAGGAGATCGAGAGGAAGAAGCAGCAGGCCTTAGCCCGGCGGCGACAACGGCTGCAGGCCTCCCAGCGGCCCGGGGCCCCCACCTGAGGGGCCGGCTCTCCATGCAGCAGGCCTCCCAGCGGCCCGGGGCCCCCACCTGAGGGGCCGGCTCTCCATGCAGGCCGCCCTTATAGTAGCCGCCACCTGGAAAAGGCATGCTTTGTCAGAGGCCTGCCCTCTAGCCTCCAAATCAGGACCAGCTCGAGGACCCCAGTGCTGGTTTGTAAGGGATGGATGCACGGTGGGGTGAGGTGCCCCCCCCCCATTCCCTTTGTAGAGGGAGGCCATTCCATTTCAGCAGGAGAGATACCTGAAAATCAGCAATTTACAAGCTTTAAGCGGAGCATTTAAACAGATGTCGCAGGGACCGGAGTACCGCAGCCTGGGCTGCTGTGAAATTAAGTATGAAGTGCACTTATGGAGAAGACCAAATGGCGCCTCCTGTGGCGGGCCGCAGTCATTGCGGCAGAGCTACTATAGACTGCAGAAATGTGGATCTCTCTCTCTCTCTCTCTCTTACCTTATTAAAATCATTGATCGTTTTTTTTCTCCTTAGACAGGGGAGGGGAATACGGTGGGTGTTAAGCAGCCAGTCCATGTTGGCAGCTTGTCGCCTCAGCCTGGGCTCCTGCACCTGTCATCTTGTCTGTTAGGCATCGACTGGGAGACGACGACTTTCTCCCTCCTTGCTAATGCCCTCGGCATAGCTAATAACTGCGCAATCTCTCCTCTTTGTATCTGCCATCCCATAAACGGTGTTGTGGTTTTCTGTGTTGGTCTTGGTTTTGTGACTTTTTTTTTTCTGCACGGCAGTGGGAGCGGAGGGTGTGTGATTTCCGCTTGTGCAGATTACACAGCGAATGGCTCTCGCGGTCTTCCTTTTAATACGTTCTTCATTAAACAATGGTAATGCTGTTTACTCGAATGGCGGTCAGAAGCATTCACTTTGGATCCATAAAATCTGATTGACACGATGCAGCAGAAAGATGCAGGATTATGAAAGAGCGAATGCAGTTAATCCCAGCTGTCCCCCTCATGCTTTTATTCAAGCAACTTAATGTATTATACTTGTATAGCTGGAGCATTCCCTGGCGTGATGGAGTACTTTACTTAAGGGCTTCACAGAAGAGGTCTCCTCAGGACTCCACCCCTTCTCTCGTGGAAGAGTCTCTGTCATCTGTGATTGGCTGTAACTCGCCCTTGCTGGATGACTGCGTGTACATATAGTGCCTTGTTCCGATGTATAACTGTGTATAACTTCATGGGCTCTGGATTCAAGTAATTACTTGAAATAAGCAATGTTTGCCCGTATATGATGCCTTACGCAGAAGACCATAGTGGTCAGGATGGTGGCAACCCGTGGTCACCGGGGGCTTGGTGGGCTCCGGTTATGTTGGCAGGTGTGACGTATTAACAGCGAAAGTCACGATGGTTTCTGCTAGTCCGTCAAAACTGTAGCATCACAGTGCAACTCTTGCAGAAAAATCCCAGGTGATGTTTATGATGCCATACAGATGTCAAAGGGACTGAATATAATGCATTGTGTACATAATGTCCGTATCTTTGTGAAAACGTGTAACGTGCCTGGGCACAATATGTTCTTTTCACATGCAAAGCAGAAATACCTTTTTCTTTTTGTCCGATGATGCTTTCTAGTAATATGTCTAGGATTTTCTTGTAGTCCTGTGAACTCATTTCATACATGACAGGTTAATTTCTTAATCTTTTTAGAATTCCTTCTTTAAGACTTGGGGTAACCCTGAAAAGTTCTTTATTAAAATCAGACACTTTTTGGATAAGGATTACATTATTCATTTTATTTAATACTTGAACCTAATCCTTTGATATCACAGTATTGATAAGAATGCATGGTCTATTGAACAGAATTAATTATATAGTTTAATACATCTGCAGATGGTCAACAAAAGAGCCATACTGGTGACATTTTTTTAAATTTGTCATTTTAATTTATATTCTTATTGTCCATTTATGTTTATGGTGTCTTTTGCTTGTCCGCTGAAGTTTTTCTTTTTCTTATTGGACAGTATGGCACATGTGGTCCTAAAGTCTTTATTTTGTCCCCCCCTAAATATACAGAATGTCAGTCATGTTAAATCAGTGTTTTTCGAGCTGGTCCTCGAGGACCCCCAGACTGCAGGTTTTTGCTCTCTCCCAACTGGGCAAAAATGTGGACTGTGGCAGGGAGCTGGGAGAGCTCCATCAGGGTCTCCAAGGACTGGGTTGAGCGGTCTTAAATAAATACTCTTTTCTGTAAAGAGATGAATCAATAACCAAGCGTACCAAACAGACATCACCAATGCCACGGCAAAGTACTGAGTGTTGCTGAAGGGTGTGCAGATCCTGTATGAAGATACAACCCTAACCCTAACCCTAACCCTTCCCTTTGGCCCCAAAACACTATGACCTGGCTATACACTGTCTGCTGGTGCCACTGAGGCTCATTTCAGATAAAATACACTAATTCCTTTGTCTGTCTTGATTTAAACGATTTTAAACAAGTTACTGTACAATAAACTGCATCATAACTAGTCACATTACAGAAAGAACATACAGAAAGAGGAGGACAGGCTTAAAGAATATAATAAAGTCCTTTTTGATTTTTTTCCCCCCAAGTAACTAATATGTCTTGTCCAGTACTGATTGCTCAAATGACTTTGTGGGTCTATCCATAGGCTAGCGTCTCCATGGGTGTGTGAACGTGTGTGTACTCTGGTAAGCTGGCATCCCGTAACGAGTGTCCCCCAGCCTTGCGACCTAAGCTTCCCGTGATAGACTCCAGGCTCGCCACGACCTTGCACTGGAAAACTGCTTATGGGAGAAGAATAAGCAGGTCCCCGGCACACCAAAGGTACCAAAGTGCCGTAACAGCTTATAAACACATCGGCCTGTTCCAGTCCACACAAACAAGTGACATTTTGCAGACGTCACACGAGAGATCCCCTTAGGGGCAAAGGAAGTGACCCGGACAGGCGGAATCTGGACTGCCGCCATACACAAATGGAAGGGGGAGTTAGTGAACATACATGTGGTGTGGGGTCGTCCTTCTGGAAGTCGCTGGCTGTCATGCTTCTGAAGGGAGTGGGGCGTGGGAAAGTGATCAGTCTCTACGTCGGGATTCACGGACGACGTTCTCCAGAGGCTTCGCCCCAATGCAGTTGGGAACAAAATGAGCCGACATGAAGGGAAAGTAATGTTAGGGCAAATGTGTTGGAAGAAGCCGGTTGCTGATAAAAGCCACCATATTGGCAAAGTGTGATCAGAGGAGAAAGTCGGGGGGGGGGGGGGGGGGGGGGTTGGTGCTGGCTAGCAACAGTTCTGGGTTTGTTTTGGAGGAATGTTACCTTGAGGAGGATTTGCTATCCTGTCAGCTGGGTCTTAGTCATGGACTCGCACCATTTCTGCACAGTTTTGGGTAATTCAGCTCGGCCAGCGTAGGGTGTGTCTTGGAGCCAAGGCCTGGTTGCCCTACCTAGACGTCAGGGGAGAATGAGCCTACGATGGGTCATCCGTGGGATTTGCCTTCCACGCCCCATCTCACCCCTGACTCCACCTCATAGCCTCTGTATGCCAATGTCAGTCCTGTAAGAATTTCTGGATCCTCCTCCGCAGGATGCCTAGGATGGGCAGAACGTTTCTGACCTCTGGGACGTAGGCGTTATTGTCCACAGATGGAGATGAAAGCTCGAGTCCACGTGCTATTAGCTTTATTGATGAGCTTTGTAGAGTAATCAATGAAATGTAGCATAAATGCAAACAATGCTCAGGACACAATCTTATTCCTGAAACAATGCTGGTAAGCCTCTGTTTCAGCCACCACACTGTATACGTTATACGGAGAATGTGAGAAAGCACAGGAAATAGGGGGTGGGGAGCTGACTTTAGAGGAAAGCCGCAAGTATCCATCGTTGCCTGCTTCAGCGTCACTCTACAGCTCACGACTGTTCTTGTGGACCTTCCCAAGTTTTCTCACATCATTCTCACTGTGTCGAATTAGGCAGCCGGATTTGACTGGCACAGGTGTAGCGTTACCCACAATCCTTTGTGCCCCTTCTAGCTTTGTTATTCTTAAAATCAAGGTGGCAAAACTTTCTTGACTAATCAGAGAGGAGGGTGTAAATTCAGTATTTGACTGTGGTAATATCGGTTGAACAGCAACTAAAAATATTGTAAATGTGTCGTTTAATAATACATTTATTTGGTTTCCCACATCAAAAGTAATTTTATCTTGTACGTCTTCACCCGTTGTTTCTAAATAATTTATTAATGTCATGAAATGCTGTGATTGTAGTTAGGTATACTTTAGGTCAGCAGAAGTTTGTTTGTGTGATTAGCACAGTGGATTTTGTTTATTGTTATTTTGTGGAACTAAACGTACCTAAAAGCTCCCTAAAATGCTTTGGTACGCTATCAAACAAATGTAAGCAAACTCAGTTAAACCGCATATATATATTCTATATACTGTATATATAGAATATATATATATATTCGTAACTAATAAGCAGGTTCTTGTACCTCAAAATGACATTTTTATTTAATATATTTTCAATTGCAGGTCTTCAAAAAACTAATTTTTCAGTTCATATAAAAACCATGTGTAACCATGTCGGTAACAGCATAACTGGTTGGGAGATGGATGGGTAAATGTAATATACAGCATATCATATAACACTGTATTTGTGTAATATTGTGTAAAATTATACATAGTGCTTTTTAAATCCCCATAATCCCATAAAGTATAACATTTTCCAATGGAGGAACATAATCCCCGAGTTGGAGCAGAGCTGACTGCACTGCTAAATCACAATGTCTCTTTAATGTCACAATACCGCAATTTAGTCATTTTTTTAATTCTTTTACCTTTCGTATACTTGCAAGGAAACCGCAGCGACTTTCTTCGTTTCAATTAGATGCTCATTAATTTTAATTTGACAATTGTTTTTGTTTGGTTAAAAACCGGCTTTATACTATGGCAGTAGTAGTGGTTATAATGCTGCCTTATTTCACATTACCGGTCACTTTTAGAAGATGTACACTGGCTCTGCAGTGACAGACGCACTTACCGTTTGCTCACTGCCATTTGCCCGCATCTCTGAATCTTGGCCTGTGTTGGCTTATAGGGTGCTGTCACAGACAGAAAAGGGGACACTTTCATTTGGCCCCTTCTCGTTTTCTCTCCTCGCGCACATGCATACAGTGTTTCCTCTGGCCCTCGGCTATTATGGAAATAGCACGCGTTTAATTGGCAGCTGTGAATGATAGCACCTGCAAACAACTCCGGGCTTGTTCCTGTGCTCTGGCACCACTCCTGCTCCCCTTTAAATAAAGGCCGCTCATTGAGTGGAGGACGGAGCTTGACAGGAGATGATTGATGAGTGGCCGTCACACCCAGCCTGACACTTACCACTCAGCCGCTAGGTTTACAGCCACCGCGACACCACAACAGCACCCATAACATATCTAATCAGCGGCGTTAGGCCCTCCACTGCAGGCGCTCTCTGGCGGGCCGCTCGGGGGACAAAATGGCGGGCCGCTCGATGTGGATTGGTCCTTTCCCCCTCGCGGTGTCACCTTGGTGAAGGACAGGCGTGGCAAGAAGCAATTGGCCGATGTGGTTTTGAAGATGATGTCATTAATATCGAGAGATATTAATTATATTATAATAGAGATCACATTCTTGTTTGGTGTGTTTTGATGAATGTGCCCCTCTTTACAGTGGTTGTTATACATATAGTAATTATATATTTATGTCTGTGTATCATGCAACATGGAAAATGCCCTTTAATTCATGTCATATTTTTTAAATATTTTAATAGTTTTAATATTAGCTGACACTGTTACCCAGACTGACCGCGTGTCCATTTGGACAAGACAATGGAGCCATACAATTTACAGAATAAAAATGCATCCAGCTGTTTCATTAGACACGTCCATTGCTGTTAAATGAATAACTCTGAGTGAGAAGTGTAGCTGAGAAGCACCTGCCAGTTTATATATGATGGTCACTTCTCTGCCTCCAAGGGACAAATGCAACCACGTAACATAAGTTATAAACATACTGAAACGCATATGCATTTTTGTTTTACATTTATTTACAATAAGGGAATCATATATTCTGCGACCTTTATTATTCTGATGGAATGATTTGGCAAAGTTAAAGCTGCGGTTTGTAATAGAGGTTAGGGTTAGGATTAGGACATGTGGGAACAAGTAGCGTTTTAATAGAATTACTGAACCTTGTCATACTTTATTTATTTTGTAGCATTATTTCTTAACGACTGTACATTTTTACCGCATCTATGGTTTCTGTGATTAAGTTGAAGACATTTGTTTTTTGTTTCTGATTTTGAAAGTGTCCAGAATATAAATATGTAAATTGAATGAAACATTTACTGCTTGGAGTACATAAATTATTTTAGAATGTAAATCATTGGTACGGTTTGTTCGTACTTCTGTCTTGTGGTAGGAAAGCCGACTTGATCGAGCAACACTAGTGACATCTAGTGTGTCTTTTGTTTATGCTTTGGGTAAAGAGATTAGGTCTGTCCTCGTAGGAAATGCCCGCTGCAGAGTATGAATAATTTATTATGGAAAACTGATATATAATTATTCTAAGTGTGATTGTAAAACACAAATAAATGCAAAATTAACAATGGGAAGAGGTTATTGTTACATCTCTGGTGGTTTTGTGGTGTGCACTGATGTTAACGTTCAGAATAATAAGTAATCTATAATATCTATATATAGATATATATGTTTATTTACTAATCGTCAATAGTTTTTGTTACATCTAGCTACATTGCAACATTTTCAGCTGAGATGTCGAGAAACTCCCAATATACTGCGAGGCTTTATTGGGCAAATGACTCAACCCCTGCCTGGGGATTGGAACATGTGGCAAAGGTCACTTACATGTCTTATATTTTATGTAATAACTATAAATGCAACTGCATGTTTACTCAAGTGATTCAAGTTCTTTTTTTTTTTTCCCTCGGATACCTAATCAGAGTCTCGCACCAGACTGAAAGCCACAAACCCTCTGGGTCCTCACATAGTCCCCTTATATATGCCAAATGCTGCTTCGCACACATTTAAGGGCCGTAAGCAAACCTCCCATTGACTTACATGTTTGTCTTTCTCTGGGAAAACATCAGAAGTAATATTCCTGAAAAGATCGTATCAGAGAGTCCTTTGTTTGCCTATGACCTCAGAGCCGAAGTGCAGGTCCCCCTAGCTGGCTGGCTTGGCTACTGTGCTAGAGGGTGACCACACAGCGTTGTCACGTGATTTTATGGGCAGACAAGGCCGCTGGGTTCTGATTTAATACGAGTGTGTGTGTGTGTTTGCTGGAGTGAGCCCAGTATGATCAGCCATTTATATAATGGAGTTCTCATGGAACTGTAAATAATTAATGTTCGAGAAAAGCTTTGGACATTTTCATACATTAGCCTCCCATCTAATGGCGCAAAAGTGCCCAGGGATAATCGATGTAGAGGAGAGGACTTCATTATTACCTGACTCCCGACCCAATCCCAACACATCTTCCACTCTACATCGTAAATCCTTGCTTTTCTATACTAAGTTTTATTTATGTATTTACGTTCTTTTATTAATGTAGCAGAGGGATTATAATAACAATCGCCTTGTATGGAATATTCAATAATGAAAAAACATACATTCTTTTAATGGAGCGGCAGGCAACGGGCCTGGCGGATTTCGAGACGCCCTTCTAAAAGGCGGATTCCACGCATGCCTCCCAAACCCACCAAGTGGGTGGTGACAGTTTCTTTCCGCAGTAATGTCCTCTCTTCATCTGAAGATAAAGTTAATCTGCCCTGACGGGATATCTCGGGACTCCTCGTCGGGGCTACGCTATCTTGCGCGTCCCGTGCGCAAAAACGCCGTAAGTGAAAATTACGCACAGAGTCAGACATCCACGGGAAACCGCCTTCCAGTGCCGGGGCCGGCTCGAGTGAAGCTGGCAGCGCAGATCCGGCTTCCCGCTGCCTTTAAAGGCGAAGCCAGAGGAGAAGTGAGTTCTAGGGGAGCGAGCGGAGAGCCTGGGACTGGGGATTGGAGCGTTATCTGTTCTAGAGGGCAAGGTGCACGCTGTTGAAAAGCAGGCCTTTTGAACGGTTGACACTGGCTTTGGAAGAGAGTACAGTATGTGCTTAGGGAGTGAAAACAAAGGTAGCTTTCATAGAAGGCTGTGTGGTATGCCAACGATATCTCATCTATTATGAAGAGCCCTGGATAATGCAGGCTAATGAATAAGACAAGGAGTGCAGATTCCTAGCTACGCTGGCATTATAACCCCGGAATTACGATAAAATATATAGCGCACTTCACAGGAGGGCCTATTCACATTGTCATTGCACGTCATACATTCGAAAAATTAGCACAGAATGAATATTTTATTTTACATTAATAAGTTTGCTTAATACGCTTTAATCAAAATAATATAACAAAGCTTGTAATTAATAGGTCTGAATGTAAGGTATAACATGATAGGAACGGTTTGTTACGAATGCAGTGGGCCCCAGCTGTCACGAGATCGCTGCTGCAGTTGTAAAAATGAACTGAAGCCGGAATTGGCAAGGAAAGAGAGGGGAAAAAAGCATTAATATTTCAGCGAGTGTTTGTTACGGGCTGGTTTTAGTCGCTCTTAATGCTGCACTTTACCAGGCGGATTCTTCATCCATTAGTAACGGGGAGTTCTGGGAATTGTGTGTGTGTGTGTGATGGGGGGGGTGATTTACCTGGGACTACAGAGTTGCAGACTATATTAAATCCACAGAAAATGCCATTTGTAACCCTGACACCTTCTCTTGCACAGAAAAAAATGACTCACTCAGGAGTGTGGCGAGTGCAATTGCTGTTTGGAGAGACGTCGGGTCCCATCTGACAAACGGGACGTTTTCGATCAAAGCCGCAGGATAAACGCCAAGCAGACAATGAGCGCGTGCGGAAAGCCTGTAATGGATTCTCAGCATCCGACTATTACCAGTTTAAGGGCTGATCAGAATCTCTCAGATTCGGAGATCTATATCACACAGAGACGCCATTCAGGGAGGCCGGTGCAGTCAGCAGAACTTACGGATATGTGTGCATCAATGAATCATTGATCCAAGCGGCACTCATTTGAAGTCATACCCAAAGGAGTCATTGTCTAGTGCCCTATAAATATATCAAGGCTTCTAGCAGAACTACTAGAGCTGCCTTTACGTGTGTGTGTGTGTGTCTGGGTTATGTTTGCCTTATATTGTGAGGACCATAAGTAGCCACAATGTGATAAAAAATCTCTTAGTTTTGACCTTTTTCACTCCCCACAAGGAGAAACTCAATATTAGAAAAATCTGTGAATACGAAACATATATATACTTCTATATCCTTATATAACACTGAAACTTATATATCTATATGTAGTGAAGAAACTGTGTGACACCCATGTAGCTTATGGCATGTTGCTGTCAGATTAGGTAACAGGTCCAGTAGAGGTAGAGGTAACATCACCAGTAGAGAATATAATTATAAAAAAAATATTTTTTTCAATAATGGAAATATTTGCATGCTCATCACCAGCTTGTGGTTGCTTTTTGAATGTGTATCACAGTGACTACATTTCTGGGTTTCCAGTTTAAAATTTTAAGCTATGCTGTCAAATTGTCAAATGAATTTTTTCCAGAAGGCTCCACAACCCCATCACCCTGCATTTGAAGCCAAACCATCTATTATTATTATTTTTATTCTTGTTGTTGTTGTTTTGTTGTTATTAATAATAATGAAATAATAATGATCATCGTCATCATATAATATTCAAAAATCATCCACGTGTTTTTACCTCATCACTCACATCATATATTTTTACCGTTTGTGGAAACGAGTTTGTGGATAGGCACCGTTGCAACATAAACTTCCCAGAGTAATTTTATAACCTTGTTCGGGCCAGATTTTCAATTTAGCTGAAACGAACACGAAGAGGATGTGATGAGTGAAACTGCAAAGTGTCGTTAGTCATGCTTGGTAGCCGGCTGAGTATTGTGTCGTGCCTGCAAGGACGTGCCAGCGTGCGAGGCACACCTGCCGTGACTGCCGGCGTACGGCTTCAAATGAAGTCGTATTTATCATAAATTATTACCGAGAACTGTAAACCACACAATTAGAACAACGTGTCCTCACTGAAGAGCGGTGTCTCAAGGTAGCGCCAAAATAAACAGGCGTCAGTTTTGTACAGCTAGCGGTATTCAAAGGTCAGTGTGGCGGATAGCTATAGCTAACGGGGGATTAGCGCAGTGTTGCCGTGGGCGCTACGATTTTCATACATTAATGTTAATGAGCTGTGCAGGATGTACGTCCGGCCGCAGTAATAATCCCTAGTAACGGGAACACTGAAACTTTTAAACCTGGTTCAGATTTCCACCCCATTTTGATTCAGCGTGCACTTTTTCAGGTTAGGAAAGGCCCCTGAGAGAGGCGGTCTTTCCGAAAGAAGGAGAACCTTCCTAAACAAATCAGTCAGTTTGTAATTCGCTTCATTGATGGTGAAAAGTGAGCGGTGTTCGCGTCCACAGCAGATCAACCGTAGAGCGTAAATTGGACCTTTACCAGAGGACACTTTGTAAAAATTCCAAAACAGCCGGTTCTTATTTCCAGCCCCTACCAGCATTATTTAGTGCTAATGGACTTTTCTGATGTTTACGTTTGAATTTGGCTCCGGATGTTACGTTGACGCAAAATGGTCTCCTTGGATGTGAAAAAGTGCCAAATGAATATGTAGGAAAATGAAGTAAAGTTTAGCTTGAAGTGGGTTACTTATTTAAAGAGCCTTTAAAGATTTTGATTACTATGTTGTGAATAAAAATATTTTATAGTAATTTATCTACCTTGTTTTATCTGCTGCTGTACACATTGGTACCTGTCACATGATGCTCTCCACACGCACAGGCACATGGGCAAACGCAAAGCCTGGGGCAGTGGTCATTTTTCCTTGCTTGAAGGCCCCATGGTAATATGATTTACTCTCCTGGCCATGGGATTTGAGCTGGCACACATCCAAACATGGCCACAGACCCCAGACCAGCAGAAACACATGCCACCCCGAGTTATACGTGGAGGAATAAAAGGCTTGAAGATCAACTCAAAGCAATCGGTGAAGGCGGTTTGTAAGTTAAGCACTGCTTTAGCAAATAAGTAACGTGTGCGGCTTTGTGGGTGGCTCTGTAATCTCACGCCTCCTGGGTTGGGGCCTTGTATTCTGCCCCGCCAAGTCTGCATGCACACCGTTAGGTGGCCTGGCGTGGACTGCTGTCCCTTTGGGGTATGTCCCAGCCTGAGTTTACTGACACGCCTCTCAGGCTAGTTCAGGCTATTATTTCAAGTATGACCGGGCTGAAGGTCATAGCTAAGGATCTTCATTTGGCTAAAGCAGGTTATGAAAAGTTTTCTTGTTTTTTCGTACGGGGTGTCATTTGGTAGGGGGTGGGGGGTGGGCCATACATTTGTTATCAGGCTTAAAAGGGGTTTATTTGAAGTACTTGGCCACTGGAACAGGTCTAAAGCTGCAAGCTACCATTTAACCAGATTCAGCCAGTGAAGTAAGAGCAATCAATCATGGAGGCATGGAAGCAGCTGGAAGGCGAGGGGGAGTGCGGGGGGAGCACCATGGCCCGCACTCACCACAGGCCAGCACTGTCATAATAATATAATAATAAGTATTATTATTATTATATTATTATTATTATTATTAGTAGTAGTAGTAGTAGTAGTAGTAGAGGTAGTATCAACAACAACAACAACAACAACAACAACAACAATAATAATAATAATAATGCAAGGTTCTGGACCCCGTGACTGTGTATAGACAAGCTGTACAGTAGATGGATCAATGAAAAATAATGCATAGAATTGTTCTGTTACTTTCTGGTTCTAATTTGGAAGCTTTCCCAGCGAAGTACACTTACAGTACAATTTTGCAAAAGCAATAGAAAACACACCCATTCCCATTAAATGTGAAATGACGCCCTTTTTCCAGCACAAGCACAACAGACAATTAAGAGTTCCACACTGTAATTCACTGCTGTGTGCGCAGGATGGGATCACATATGTCTCAGCCAATAAAAGCGTTTATTCTGAGCCCTAGGTCTCAGGCTGAGATTTAGACCCTGGGAGTGAGTGACACTCAGTGATTGTGATGGATGAGGTTCTGTAGTGGTGGAATTGAAGAAGGGAGGGCTGTAGTCAGCCAGGAAACCTCAGCTAATCTTCTTTTGGCTCCACCACGTTGCCAGCGGGCTTCCTCCCCCACTGCCCTGCATCTCTTACATCATGTTGAAAAATAAATCCCTCAGTTGATTGGACCATTTATTGAAGGAAGGCGTGGCCTCTCCTTCCAAGCGAGTGTTTCCCGAAGTAGTCCTCGGAGACGCCCGAGCAGTCCACATTTTTGCTCCCTGCCAGTTCCCAACCATGACCTGGGAGGGAGCAAAAATGTGGATTGTGGGGGGGGGGGGGGGGGGCCCGAGGACCAGGTTGAGAAACACTGTTCTACGCAATGTTCAATACAGTGTTCGAAATAGAACAGCATACCTGGCAAGCGAGTTTGTGCCTGTTAGAATATTCCGTGCCAAAATCAGTGAACTCCCTTATGGATACTATATATCTAAATTATGTATTTATGACAACAGAACACATGACTTTGTTTAGAAAACACATTCATCAAAAAACATGTACATTTATTTGGGGGAAAGGGGTCAACAAGTCTATAGAGTAATTCAAGGTTTTTCCTCACAAGTCTAGCAGTGAAATCACTTGTTTGACCTTGGGATTGACAACCTTTGGATTTCTAATGCAGTAGCCTAAATTGTTGAGCCACAACCCCTGCATCTTCTTGGCCCTCTGTTAACATTAATTGATAAATATGCTTATTTTAGCCAGGAGAAATGCATTCAATGCACCACTGGGACTGGAACCCAGGACATTCTGCTTATAAGGCAGGCATGTTAACCAGCTAAGCAACAGTGCATTGTTCCAGCTATCAAGTCATCCAATGTAACTTCATCCAATAGTATCCTAATGGAACATATAATCATATAATCAAGTTCTTCTTCTTGGGACAGCTGCACATCAGTGAAAGTGCACTTGAGGAATTTCGAAATCTGAACTGCATTCTCAGTTGGAAACTCTCATTGTTTTTTTTTTTTAACCACTGTTTTCCGCATTATGTCCTTTTTCGATGTCCTGCTGCAAGTCGGTAGAACGTGGAATTGTGCATGAGGCTGAAATACTTCAACAAGAAGACACTAAAAACCTAACAAAAGTGTAGCTCATTTAGGTTCCAGATAACCAAGACCTCGAACCCGGAAGCACGATGCTAGTTAACCGAAGCCGCAAACCCCGCGATTATGACCTCAGGTAACCAAAACCACCAACCGGGAAGCACGATGCTGGTTAACCGAAGCCGCAAACCCCGCGATTATGACCTCAGGTAACCAAAACCACCAACCGGGAAGCACGATGCTGGTGAAAAAGACAAAAAACGTGGAAACAAAATAATAGCAGATTAACACCAGCCCGGCAAACCTGGAATCGAGACTCCAATAAAAGCCAAGACGAGCCAAACTCCGCACATAGCACTGCTCAGTCCAAACACAACGTAGACCCATAGACAGGAGAACACGTCTAACGTTAAGCTTTCCTTGCCCTTCAACCTTCCAGAAGTTACTTTCAGGAATATTCTCCCGGATAGACTTTCTGTATGGCCAGATCTGAGATCAGTCAGTGCCCAGATGTAATGCCGCACTTTACCACGTTAAAAAATACAGTGTCACCAGAGTGGATGGCGGCACTGTGACACATCTGCATGAATTCTTCACAATGGATAGGATCTTAAATCTCTCTCATTGCCATCTGTTTGTCTGTTTTATATTATTATTATTATTATTGTAAAATGAAACTTTTTGGTCAACTCTGTGTTCTCTAGAATAACTGCTCGTTTACCCTTTTATTATGTATATATTTTAAATGTATATATGCATGCAGGTGACTGCCAGTCCTCCTCAGCACATGAATAATGGCTATAGTAGTCTTCTGCTTTGCTTGACGACTGTAAAGGTCGTATGTGGTTTGTATGCCAGGGACTGCGACTCGTGCTTTGGACACTTTTGGCCGGCCTCCAGCTTACTCCGGCACTTCAGACAGTTCTGTAATTTGTTACACTCTCCACATCTTCACCTGGCAGATCCCTCCTCCTGACAGTCGCTGTGTTGTTTGTTTATCTGATGAAGACCCAGTATGGCTGAGTACTCCTCTTCATCGCCTTCATGCTGGATCACCGCCATCACCGACGTCTTCTTTCTCCAAAATGTCTTTCGTATTCAAAATCTCCTCCGCTAGGTCAGATCCCGAGATTACAGCTCGCTGACTGATCTCTTTAGCTGTACACTGCCACACCGGAGGATAGGAGAAATCTGAGTGAGCCTATATTTAGAGAAAGGCAATTAAAACAAATCAATATATAATAAATTCACTAACAGCGGCGATGCATCAGGGATACTTGCTTATTTTGGATCTTTGGAAATCTGCACACATTAAAGGCCACGGTACAAAGTAACTCCCAGAATCATCTTTGTATATAAAATCTGCACAGATATTTGAAAACATTTCCAAGTCCAAACACTCTCCGAGTTCATGGCCTCAACAGCAGTAAAGTCGTCAAATTTTGCGGAAAAACAAAGATTAATGCTGTCACGTTAAACATTTCAAATGGGTCAAACTGACCTGCAACTTAATAGGAGGGTTTGAAATAAATTGACGTAAACACAAGCGTCCTCCGATTTTTCCAAAATGTCTATTTCTAATATATCAGTTTTATTTCTTTGGCATGGCAACTCGGAGGATGCTTGGGCTACGTGACTCATCTGAAACAGATTTGTGGTAGGATGTGCAAACACCAGTTGTGGAGAGACTGAAAACCCTTTCAGAATGTAAACAGATTAATTTTATTCGATAAATACAGATGTCTACGGATGTCAACAGATGTCTGTATTCTTTCCCAGCAACATTTCTTTGTTTTTATCGTGTTATTATAATTCTGCTTGAATCCATGCTGTTTTCATTAAAAACGGCTTCTTTAAAATGATGACTTCAAAACATTCTGAGATAATTTCCTTTGGCATCCTGCATTGCCGTTTCAATTTATACTTTATACTTCGACTACGAAGTCCTTCTTGTTTACACTTGGTCCTCCGGTTACTTCCATAGAAAAGTGCGCTTACATGTAGAGTATTGTTTGAAAACGTTTAAGCGCAGCGCAGTTCCCGGCAGATTCCTCATTAGGCTAAACGCTCTCGATTGGCGCCTCAGAGCGCGGAGTGCCGGTAAGAGGAAGCTGAAGAGTAACGGGCCACAGCGGGAGGGATAGATTCTGTGGAATGCAGACTCCCTGCAGCCTCTATTAATCACATCAACCTCATTGGCTCATTCTTCATTCCAAGGCCAGTGTCATGCACTAGCCAGGCTATACATGAAAAGGCCTTTTTTGTACTCATCAGAACACAATATCCTAAAGGGATTATAAAAAGGGATTATTAACATATTTGTTTTAGAACAAGAATAGTTATTAATGATGCATTAATAGTTTTATATTCAGACATTTAGACATTTTATAGGTCTTAAGCACATCTATCTATTTATCTATCATCTATCTATATAGTTGGACTGTTGTTTCCTGAAGTTCTATCATTATGCTGGACACATTGTCTCTTGTGGCCAGTTTGCGGCAGTACGCTGGCGTGGTGCTTTGTCCCTAGTCCTGCTGGCTCACATCTCCCCAGTGCCACGTGAGTTTGCATGTCCTCCCAGTGTTGTCCTTATGTGTTTTGGCTTCTACACATAGTCCAAGAACACCATGGTGAAGCTACCTGTCGCTGTGAATGTGTGTCAGCACCCTGAGATGGGTTGGTGCTCCATCCTGGGCTGTCCCCCACCCTGTGCTCCAGACCTCTGTAGCCCTGCGTCAGATAAGCAGGTATACAAAATGGATGGTCTGAAGTGTCAAGCATTATTTCGGGTGAATCTTAAAATTAAAAAAGTGACACTCATCCATCTTCTTAATGCACGGCGCTTATCCAGGAAACCCTGAACTGGAATGAAATCCCAGACAATTACAGGGCACACCCTCAATCACACACTAATGCCCATTTAAAGATATTGATGCACAGTGGCTACATGGCTGTGAACTGGTGGGGGGGGGGGTCACACACATACACACACCCACATGCAGACAGGACCTGATCTGGAAACAGTCCTGGAGGTGTGAGGCTTCAGGAATATCAACTCAGCCAATAAAATATAATATCTCCTGGAGGAGGAGATAATTTCATTAATTTTAGACACTGCTGCTTACAGATTTTGCTATATTGTTGTAACAAGGGATGCACATAATTGGTGTGCAGGTACTGCAGGCATTCGCTGTTGCTAAATCTGGCTTCATTTTCAGTGTGTAGGTTAGAATGCATGGTGATATCTTACCATGGCGCGCAAACGCACATAAAATAAACATGCAATAGTGCTTCTACAGCAAGAATCTGCCGCACGTATCACTTTATACAGGCAATGCGTATTTGCATCTCACTTACGTGCGTGCTACCTTATAATATTATATTAATACCCTATAATTATATTACTATTTACTTGCAATTAGTATCTCATTCCGATAGGAACATAAATGAAACTTGCATTTTATCTGTCTGACATTATTATAGATGCCAGAAAGATTTGCTTAATTGTTAAATGTTTTTCCAAGCAAAATAGTTTTCATTTTGGTTTATTTATATCCCTGGTTAGGAAGATAAGGGGGATTCATTTGCTATAGCTAATAACTAATTAAATGAGGTGACGCACGGGTTTGGTACTGCATTAAACCGGCAGCTTGTTACCTTGTTACAGGTTCAGCAAATTGGTGCACACTGCTCTATAGCTGAGGCATGGCTGAGCACTCCCGCTCAGAAACACCGCCAGGCTCCCCTTCCTTACCGTGATGGCAGCTGATATCTCCTGGACATGCAAACACAAGCAGTCAGAGGGGTCGCCCAGCTGGGCTATAGAGTCACACACAGCCGACGGTGACATTTTATCTGCTTGGATTGATTTGTTAGTGTAAAAGCCAAACACTTGGCTGGAAGTGAAAAGCAAATTCCCAGGTCATGCCAAGCGACAGGTGGGCATCGCATCCAGGGTGTCTCCTGCTAGTGTCCCAGGGATATGCTCCATCCCTGTAAGTGGTTAGAAGATATCATCCATCTATCCATCCATCCATCCATCCATCCATCCAACGATAGGGCACACACATTCACACGAGGGAGGGGCAGACCCTAGAGGGGATGCCAGCCTACGATAGGGCACACACATTCACACGAGGGAGGGGCAGACCCTAGAGGGGATGCCAGCCTACGATAGGGCACACACATTCACACAAGGGGCTATTTAGAGATGGCGGGGCACCTGACTGCATATCTTCAGGCTGAGGGAGGAGACCGTGACAATACTGGAAGGGCAAATGCCACTGACTTCAACCCCCAACCCTGCAGGTCTCAGGTGTCAGTGCTCCCTACTGCACTGCTGGGCCACTGATGGCTGGATGGATGGACAGGATTCTCAGCACATCTCTCAGATTGTGACATTTACTTTACCCCAATACCTGCAAGGTTCAAACGCTATCTACTATATATGACTATCAACCCCAACATAGCATCTCGTCTGTAGTTATTCTGCAAAGCACACACTTGCTTAAAGGAGCAGAAATCTATATCACGACTAAAAACTCCATTCATTCATATTATTTGTAATATTCTGCACTGTACTGTATACACCCAAAGCTCAGAATCCCATGTACTTCACAAGTATAGCTTATTAATATAAATATTTTTAAATCTCTTCTTTAAACAAAGAACACCATGTCCTTAAACTAGCACTCCCAAAAAGTTGTATTTTAATGGTCCGCCTGACCCTTTTAATAGGATGTCTGAATGTGTTGAGGATATTGTTTCCTATAAACATTTGGGACTAACAATAACAATTGCATCAGACAAAATCAAGTTATCTGAGAATAGGATTAAACTCCATAGAACCCCTTTCTCCTCTTCTTAGGCGTCCATCAATATCTCCTAATCTAATCAGGCAGGATCCATAAACTCTCGCCAGTCACATCGGGCAACTTGCCAGAGAGCAACCATTCGCACAAAACTGCTTTTTTTCTCGACAAAGACAGAGGGCGTATATTTCCAAAGGGTACCAAGCGCCGAATCTCCTTTTTTATCTGTCGCCAGGTATATTAATATTCTTAGAAAGTGTGCATTTATTTTGTAGGTAGCTGGAGAGTCACTGATAATGAAGGGAGCTGGAGGGAAGGTGGCGGTTTGACAAACACTGTCCATCACTCAGCTGGCAATGACTTCCCCCACGTCCCTGCATCAGCGCTGAGGTGTATGTGGGTGGTATTGTATTTACTACACTCTGAGGACCAAATGTCCCCACAATGTGGCAAAACATGTTACTCTTTTCAGGTCCCCCCAAAAATCTGTAAATGCAATCAAGACACTGAAAATGCTTAAAATCTTGTATTTTGTTTGGTTACATTTGGTTAGGGCTGTGTAGGGCTTAAGGGTGTCCTGATTGCATGTGTGTGTGTGTGTGTGTATATATATATATATATATATATATATATATATATACCCAGGTACTGAATCAGGTGTCCCCATATACCATAGTTACCAGTATGTGTGTCTGTGGGTGTGTGTGTGTGTGTGTATAGACACACACACTATATGAACAAAAGTATTGGGACACCAGGCAATTATGCTCAGGGGAAGTTTTATGACATCCCATTCGAAATCCAGATGCATCAATATGGAGTTGGTCTCAACCTTGTACTGTAGCTATTCCAGCTCTTATTCTGAGAAGGCTTTCCACAAGATTCTGGTGTGTGTCTCTGGAAATTTTTCACCATTCATCCAAACGAGCATTCATGAGGTCAGGCACTGACGCTGAACGTGAAGGCCTGGCTCACAATCTCCGTTCTAATTCATCCCAAAGGTGTTCAGTGGGGTTGAGGTCAGGGTTCTGTGCAGGCCAGTCAAGTTCTTCCACACCAAATTCACCCAACCATGTCTTTATGGATCTTGCTTTGTGCACTGGGACATGGTGATGCTGGAACAGAAAAGGGCCTTCCCCAAACTGTCCCCACATATTTGGAAGCATATAATTGTCCAAAATGTCTTCATATGCTGAAGCATTAAGAGTTCCCTTCACTGGAACTAACGGGCCTAGGCCAACCCCAGAAAAACAACCCCATACTATTATCCCTCCCCCAGCAAACTTTACAGTTGGCACAATGGAGTCAGGCAGGTAACGTTCTCCTGGCATCTGACACACCCAGACTCCTACAGCAGACTAATAGACAGAGAAGTGTGATTAGTATCTTCACAGAACACATCTCTACTGCTCCAGAATTCAGTGGAGGTGTGATTTACACCACTCCATATAATACTTGGCTTTGAGCTTGGTGATGTGAGGCTTGCCTGCAACTGCTCAGCCATGGAAGCCCCTTCCATGAAACTCTCTGTGCACGGTTTTTCTGCTGGGGTTAATGCCAGAGGAAATTTGGAACTCTACAGTTATTGAGTCAACAGAGCGTTGGCGACTTTTATGCACTCTGTGTTTCAGCATCCAGCGAACCCGCTCTGTTACTTTACGCGGTCTGCTGCTTCATGCCTGACTTTCTGTTCTTCCGAAATGCTTTCACTTTGCAATAAGACCACTTACAGTTCACCAGGGCATATCTAGCAGGGAAGACATTTCACAAACTGCAGCTTGCAAAGGTGGTATCCTGTGACAGTACCACACTTGAATTCACTGAGCTCTTCAGATTAAATTTGTAACAATGTTACAGAATTAAGCAGAATTAACCAGGACTTTCAGTGAGCGCTGAATAGGTGATAGATGTCTAATGATTGTAGGGCTTTTAGTTTTTAATATGAGACTTACAATTACCATTAGGCACAAAAATTAATTGCAACTATAAGATTACATTTGCTATTCCAGGAAAATTTCCCAAATTATTTTCTTATATTTTCCAGTTTATCAATTCCAAATGTTCATTGTGTGTCTAAGTTATTCAAATAAATTAGTTGAGCTTTGAATGTCAATCGGACAATGGGATAAAAGTGTATGCCCAGCTTCGCATGCATACAGCTGAGAAATAGGCTATGGAACCCCTTGATACATACAT
>JAODKL010000041.1:12769480-12781711 GCA_026780765.1 Petrocephalus schoutedeni
GTGCGCAGCTGCGGGCTCTGGCGCAGGCGGAACTGCGGGCTTCGGCGCAGACGGAACTGCGGGCTTCGGCGCAGACGCAGACGGAACTGCGGGCTTCGGCGCAGACGGAACTGGGGCCGTGGCCGCTAATGCAGACGCAGGCGCCGCCGGACACGCTGCGGCGTCCTCTACCCGGCGAGGCGGGCGCTGCGACGGTACGGGAGAGACTTTTCTTTCGGCGCAGTAAATCGCCCATTAACCTCCGTACTTCCTCGTGCTCCGTAGGCGGGGTGATGGCGGCCAACGCCCGCCGCAGGGAGTCGAGGGACTGGACGGCCTCGGGATCCGCGCGTAGCGCCGGGTCTATCGCCAATCTCCCCCATAGTTCCTGAAGGGAAAAATACTCCTTGGCCTGCATGGCTGCAGGGCCGGAGTCGGAAGCGGGGTCCGGCGTAAAAACTGCCGGATTGAGGATCGGACGTGGGTCTTCCACGGGTCGTAGCGCCCTGGAGCCGATGACGATGACCGGAGGGGAATCCGCACCCGGCAACGGGAGCGCACCAGCTTGGGTCGGTGGCTGCCTCCGCTGTGGCTTGTCCTCCGCTCTCCGGACCGCTTCTATCTGTACGAGGCGGCTTTCCAGCTGCCTCGTTCGTTCCGTAGGGGCTCCTGGGGTGATCGCCATTATTTCATCCCCCAGCCGATCGATCACCGGGATTAGAGGGTGCTCTTTTCTGAGGATGAGGTTCCTGAGCAGAGCCTCGAATCGGACTCCTAGGGGAGCGAATGCGGGCGGTTCCGGACTACCGCCGCTGGGTCGCTGGTTTTGGGTCGATTGTTCTGTCACGGTTTGTGCGCGAACGACGACCCATGATGCAGGCGGCTCTGGAAACAGGAGTTTATTTTCCAAGAAACACAGGACTTGAACAGGAACCACGAACGAAAACCATGAACGATGTACGGTGACAAAACATCGCAAGTACATACAACAATCGACAAATGGGACCGGACGCAGGCGGACTAAATACAGATGATGTCACGGACGGAACACGGGGCAGCTGGGAACAATCAGGAAATACGCACGCGGGGAACAAGGGGCGTGGCACAACCGGAACACATGGACAGACCGTGACATCATTCATTTCATACATTATGTTGCATTATTGGTGACAATTTATTTGAGGGGGCACGAGTAACAGAGTAACTCAATTACTCAAGTACAAATTATAAACAAATATAGTACCTGCATGAAATACATGAAACGTTATGACTGATTAATGATGAACGAACACGGGATCAGTTCATAACATACACTTAATTAATGATTCATTAATCCATTAAGAGTGTACTATTACATTATTTGTGCCCCCTCGAGTAAAGTGTTACCACGTTACTTTTCTAACAATTTTTAATAATAAGAAACAATTTATTGTTACATGGATTATTGTACATTTGAATAACACCTGAGTGACACCCTGTAACACTGTGGCTCTACTGATCCCGATGGGATAAACAATAATAGAGGGGCAAAGCACAGGTAACCGTGGGATACGACATTAGTAACAGGTCTGTGGCGTACCGGACTGGGAAAGACTTAAATACCAGACTAAGGAGGGAGTGAACAGGAGGCAGCTGGGAGGGCTTAACAAGAAGGCAGGAACAAGCGGTAAGGTGAACGAGCCCCAGGCGAGGCTCGTTAGAGCCCAAGCCAGGGAAGACACAGGTGGGGCAGAACTATGGGGCATGACAGGACATGAGTAAACCATTTAAAATCAGTAGAATTTTTAGAAATTCAAACTTCATATTTTTCTCTGTTTCAAGACATGACTTCACAATTTTTAAACATTATTAAATAATTTATACCAAATTCACACACACACACACATACTCATTCAGTGAATAAGTATAGATATATTTGTATAAACAATTAGATTTTTGGAATACTGTTTAATTAATTTTAGAATTTGTGGATATCATGCTTTAAAGCGGCTTGTATTTTATTTTCTGTCTGGGAAGCTCTTCTCCCGGTCCAGCAAAGGACTTGACACACCTGCTTTGTTGACTTCCCATCTGGTACCATGTCTGTCAAATTTCACCGGGGTCCTTGTAGGTCACATAACATTTATGGAACAGTTGAGTGAAGGTAGTAAAATGAGGCAGGGAAGCAGTCAGCCACAATATTTTAACGATGGTCCTACTTCCATTATTAAAAAGCTATATATATATACACACACAACTACACACACACATACATGCACGTATATACATACAAGTATCATTTTGCTCTCCAAGGAAATTAACCCCCATTATATTACTGCAGAAAGCCACAGTGTACCAATTTTACATTTCTGTCTGTTCTGCATTGACACTCATATGAAACCATAATTTTCTCATTTTTCTGAAGAAATGAAATGGGTTGGAAAGCCAAACAACACACAAATAGCCATTATACCGTCTAACCAAAAATGAGCAAACCGCAAATCACTAAGTGCTGGACCACTGTTCTCTCTCTCTCTCTCTCTCTCGCTCTCTCTCTCTAGCTTAGAAAAGCACCAACTTGCTTTAAACCCTCAAATCAAAGCAAGGCACGGGATCCCTGGTCATCGCTCTGCCCCAAAATGTCCATGTCCTCCCTACAGTCTTATGCTTTGCAGTAGTGCTACTAAAAATAAGATATATAAAGAATATAAAATGTAAACATATGTATAAATAAATAAATAAATATATATATAACTATAAAGATTAGCATCACAACAACAACAGGCTAAAACCAATCTGTCGGTAGAATGGCCTGACACAGTGACTGCTCCTTCATAAACCCTCTGATCTGTGATCCAGGACGACATGTGGATTTAAATAAAGATTGTGATTCGAAAATGGGTTAATTCACATAATAATTTCCTAACATTTAAAGTATAAAATACTTTAAAATAAAACTTCAGCCTGTGAGCTGAAATATGCTGTATATGTGAGCAGCACAGCTATTAATAAACAAACTGATTTTGTTTTTCCGTAAAAGATATTCGTTTAGGATTACCTTGTCACTCTGAATGTAATTTGTTTTTCAATCTAAGTTTTATTATAAAATCAAACCCCCTTGCATTTCTGAATGGAAACAAATGACTAATCCACAGATATATTTGGAAAAAACAAAAGCAGAAACTCACTGCTCACTGACAGTCATACGATAAGATTAACAGATTATCAGAGACTCTGCTGGAGAAAACATCGTATATCATCTGATCTTCTGGACTTAGAAGACAGTCTGAGAAAAGCCTACACTAATATGGATGTCATAATAAAAGTCTAAAAACAATACGATTAACCAGAATTTTAATAAGTAGCAACTTGTCGATACAATCTACAAATGCATAGCTATGTTGCATAGCAAGCACTGATGTAGAATTATATGCTTAACAAGGCCTTCTACAGTCCATTTGCTCAGAGACAGGCCTGTCTGTCAGCTGCCGTTGGTCACTTATAATACCAGACAGTATCTGCAGTCAGAGCAGAATGTATAACCAAAGAATTTAACGACGGGAGATAAGAAAGCTCACACGGTCTTAAACTCGGCTTAAAAATCCCTCCAATATCCTCCCTTTCCTGATAAAGACCCAGTCCCTCACTTTCATTATGCCCGGCCTCTCGCTGATTATCTGGAAACTTGAGTGTTTACGTATCTCGCACTGTGATGTACCCCTGCTGCAGTCTAACGAGGCTGAACGGCTTTCGGCCGCATCTGCGATGTACTGGGACTCGTTCAGCCCATTAGATCCCAATCAGCCAAGCTCAGCTGGCTCCAGTCAAAGAGGAGGACTGTTTAAAGGGCCAAAGGCGATGGGAGGGAGACGTAAAGAATGAGACGTGGTCTCCTGGCCTTAAGTAAGTCTGCTCTGACAGCCCCTCCCGCTGTTTGGTTTAGTTAGAAATTAAATGCATCAGCGGATGAGTAAACAATTTGAAGCATTAAAGGTGCATATATACCGCTATATATAAATGTGTATACCTTGCGCCCGTATCTTCTGCGATTGGATCCAGACACCTGCAACCCTGTATAGGGTAAGCAGGTAGAAAAAAGATGGGTGGGTGGATGATGGGTGGGTGAGTGAATGAATGGATTTGTGCTTCCTGGAATGGGCTGCAGAATCAGCCCGTGACCTCGTACGGGATACGCCATCGAGAAGATGGATGGATGGATGGGTGCCAACTCATTATGGCCAGACAACTGCATCAGAGCACCTCTGAAAAGGCTTGTGGGCTGGTGTTTCCCTTCTCAGACCAGTACGTACTCGCCGCGCCAGACCGTGAGCACCCGAGAAACAGCCGTTTTGTCTGCCCATAGTCATTTGCCCCGTGTCAAAGTCACTCAGATCGTTATCCTTGCCCATTCCTACTGCATTCAACATATCTGCCTTGAGTACCAAATGTTGAATCGTAGACATTTTTTCCTATTTTTCCTTGTCATTTCTTCAGCATTTCCCTTTAGGTTTAATGGAGAGTTCATTGAAGAAAAACACCTTTATCATTATTATTCAGATCTTTCAGTCATTCATCTCATTTAGTCACTTAGTTGCCATATAGTTAAAATTACACACATGAGACCATAGACAACAGTGTTTATGTTTCCTGGCCCTAATCAGTCTCAGCTGGACTCAGATGTGTTATACGTCCAAATGCCAGACAACAATGACCTTTTGTGAGCTACTGATACCAGGCAAACTGCCAGGGAATAATATTATAAGCTTGTAATGTTTCTCACAACTGCAGTCCATTGCAGGCTCCAAAATATAGTAATGGACAATAACAAGAAAGGACTATGGTAGTTTCATAACTGATTTGGCCAGATACCTTACTAGTTAACTAACTAATTAATCATTCAGCCTTCCTGCCGGCTGCACCACAAACCCGTGACAAATAGAAACCAGTTTTAATATTTTATTATTTATGAAAGAAAAAGATATTATCATGTCAGTCTTGTAAAGTAATTGTTTAGAGAAGGTTTTCCTCCTTAAAAAATGCAACTGATAGATACTGATAGATACCACAAATTATCAGCAATTTTTATTTCCCTGGTTCATAATAAAGTTCACAAGCATAACTGCATAACACATAACTGCAAGCCTTTTTAATGTAGAAGCATGAGCAATCCCACCATTAAATGATAACAGGACTGAGTCTTCTGTTAGTAAATGGGGTAATGAGGTGATGCAAAGCCATTTTGGTCTTGGCAGCAAGGGAATGCATTATACACGGGTAGAGTTCAGTTGTGGCCATTTTTCACATTTCTGAATAAGGAATCCAAATTTGACTGTGCATACATACTAAGACATATTAAGGTGGAATAATTCCTTCTTTTACACCCTTACTGCCGATGCATTCTAGTAATTATGGTAATTGGTCCATATCCTGTTATATGTTCTATGTCCTGATTTCTCTCAAATATATACAATTATTTAGGAAATATGTTATAACTAATGAAAAATAAAATGCATTAAGAAGACACTTAAAACAACGTTAACTTTGGCCACGATGCAAAAAGAGAGATATTCAGCTACTATTATTTTATTTTATTTTGCGCATTTGTTCGTCTCGTTAGACTTTTTTTAGACTGCAGTTGACGGTCAATGATGATGCCTGAACAGCGATACTTAACAGTGGACAACAGGAAGCGTCGTTTATTCAATGTTTCCAATTGCATTTGGCCGAGTGGCGGACAAGTACGCAGAGAGCGAAGCGTATTCCTCGCTCACGACGGAGGAAGCGGCTTCTGTCTGTGCACCTTGTGACTGCCCATTAATATAATTAAATTCCACTTAAAACTTTCCCTATGAAACAAATAAATTAAGATGCTATTAGTTAGTCATTGAGAGGTTAATGGCCATCATTAGAAACAAAAGCAACATCCAGTATCATTAGCCAAATTTGGTTATTTCATCAATTCTGGTTATTTACTGGGTAGAAGATTAATGATGCCTGATGCCGTCTAGGACGTGAATTAGCTCAGATAAACCATAACACAATCAATCACCATTTGTGATTGTAATACAGTAGCTATGAGACAAAATTCCCAAGCCCCTATGCATTGAGAGGACTGCTTGGAAGTAACGATGAGTACTGTCGGCTAGGAGTGGGAACAGACCTGGCAGGAACACTGTCTGAATGTAGCTAAATATGAGTGAATAGCTTACGTGGCGCTGCATTTAAGAGTGTGGTGCTCATAATGGTGTACAAGAGGGATCGTGCCAATAAATATAATGATGATCGGAAAGATACGACAATTAGATGCTCAGAAGATTTGAGTTTGAAAACATGAACAGCTTGGCTACTTGGGAGACACCGAGGGAGGGTGTTTGACTGATATTCTCCGAAACTGGCCCGGGGCAAGTCTGTTGACAAAAGTGAGGGTCTCCGGTGATAGCGCGTTGATGAGTCTGCAGCTGTTTATGTGAAACCAGCTGCCCAAATCCTTGCACAACAGACCCTGTGCTCATTCTGAAATAATCACATCACACACTATTTCACTTTGAGGCACAACAGAGATGTCTGTTTCTTGAGCCACTTAAATATCAAGAAATGGAAAATGTCTTTAAGATTGTTATGCAAGGAAATTTGACTTTAGATAAGTGTTATGAAAACATTCAAATTGAAATGTTTTTTTTATTTTGTGTATAGCATAAAATAACTTTGTTAGGCTTACAGTATGAACAATTACAACCAATTACAACCAATAAGAACTGTAAAGTGCTTTAAAATTAAATCCACAAAAATCTAAAAGATCTGCAATAACCAAAACATCTCCTGGAATTTAACATTGTAAATTAATCCCTGGCAAAGAAGCATTTTTACTGTCAGCCACAGTAATTGACAGTCTGTCGTCATCCTATCAGGTGAAGCCTTTTAAAAATGATGTCGTCGTGTTATATACTGCAGGCTTTCTGTCCTCCACATTAAATCACGATCCGCCCTTTAAAGTGTGGGCCAAGCACTGTGATTTGCAGCATCAGTTGCGTAACTTCGCGAAATAATTACTTTGCAGGCCTCTAGACTATGTACGGGGGCTTAAAATAAACAGAGATATGGCTGGCGAATGAGGCCTGAACAGGGAGGAGCTGTTTGGCTGGGGAAATTTACAGTGTCTCTCAATGTCATGGTCCGGGCTCAGTGGAGAAGCTCGACCCCGCCAGCTGTCTGATTCCACCTGCGAGCAAAAGACTCGCCACTGACATTCCACCCTCGTGGATGAGCCCCATACAAGGAGAGCTAACTGTCTAGTTCCCGCAGCAGAAACGGGCATGCTAACAAGCAAAAGCTACCCCAGCAGCTACTACAGTAATAAATGACGATTGTTAGCTTAGATTACGTTTGTTTTTGTTATTACATTTGAATTCACAGCATTTTCATTATTGCTGATTAGGTCTGTTTATATCGAGGCGAAGTTTCATGAAATTTTTTGTTCTATTTTATAATTTTCACTGAGAACTACTTTTTTTAGTTAGCTTTCATAGCTAAATTTCTCCACTTTATTTTTGTCTTTTCTTGAATTAATTACTTGACATGTCAAAAAGTCACATGCCGCTGCCCAGATACGCGTGGGTTTGCAAGGCGTTTTTGGATTTCATTGTAGTCATTAACAAGCAGACTTATCTCATTAAACAACCCAAATTACTCCATTTTAGCAGACTAGCTTTGATCCTGTGTAGGGCTCCGTGAAATACAAGGTCTTCTCTCAATACATTATAAAACTACCTTGAGACAGCAACGTAAATCTACAAGAGAATTCAAAACAATTCCCTCAGCTTTACAACTGGACAAGAAGCCTAAAATCGGTGTATTTAATTTCCAGTAGAGCAGAGTCCCAGTTGGGTGCCGTTTCCAATTCTTGCTTCCATTCTGACAAGCATTATTCTGAAAACGGATACAAGGGCGAGTCAGCAGTTCAAGCCCAGTGTTCCCCAGTGTGGCCCCCTTGAGCAATGGATTTCTCCTTTAAAATATCATGCTGTATAAATCAGTAGAAATAGCAATTTGTCCTGCATAATCAGCTAAGCTCGTGCTGTCCCGACTCCCGGCGATGGCCCGGGAAGTCCGCAGCATTGTCAGAGCGCCAGGTGAGCCCGGAGCCAGCTGGTACCGCGTCAGCTCACCCTGCACATCTGAGGGGGATTCCAGATGCCCCGGGGGGACGCCAGGAGTCATCAATGCACTCGGTTCTCTCTCTGAGACAGCACATTGCGCGTCCATCGCCACGAATCCAAGATGCACCCTGAATTTGCCTGATAGTATGCTCAGTGTACCAATGAATTGTTTCCTTCAAAGAGCAAAAAAGATACTCATGTAAAGAGTATTCCATGTGTTATGTACAAGCAACATTTATTGCATATCAGCTGATGGGCCTGGCTGAGTAAAAATCTAGTGAATGAGTTTTGGAGTACAGCTAATTACAGAGCCAGCTAAATCTCTCAGTAATGCCTTCTAGCCCCAAGTGTTCAGACTGGCCTGGACCTGTACTGGAATTTTGCACACTTTGTCCAAAATATTGTATTTTGTACACTCACCTACCTAGACTTACACTTTGTTATTGCTGTATTATAGTTTTTGTGTTATTGTTTTATTTTTTATATGTAGTATTTTTTAATTACATTCTGTATATTTTTAGATATATCTATTATAATATATACGTCATTCCCTAATTTTATGGAGCACAATCTGCGAACCTGCCGGAGTGTGCCATGCATTCCGTGCATTTTCACTAAGTTTCTGCAGTGCTCATTTAGACTTGATTGCTAGCACAGTTTTCTTTGATTACACAGTCGTGTCCCTAACCACTACACCACCTGCCTGCCCCGTGGGTTAATGGATAACTTGTTAAATGGATGTTAAATGGATAACTTGTTGTAAGGTGTTGCTACCATCTTTGGGTGAAATGACCAATGATGCTACTGGGTATTTTGCTAAAATCAGAACCTTTATTGACACACCAATTAATTTCCACGCAAGTGGAAATAATCACGCTGCATTGCATTAACACACTATAAAAGTACCCAAATGTGATAAATATGCTCATGACATTGTCATGTTTGGTTTGTGCTTGTGCAACACGCTTGTAACATTTAGGACGCACGTGGACGCGATCAAGCGTGCCCTCAGACGCACACTATTGTTTGCTAAGATGCTGCCTCTGTGGGATTTTCGGTGGGGAAAACAGGGGTCTCTCTGGCTGGCCCGTGGCCGGGACCCAGGTAGAGCGGTAAACAAAGGCGTATTTATCCGGGGCAGGGCGGCGACTTCACTGGGGCGGCCAGGCAGATGGCTCTGAGGATTAGGCTTCGCGTGACCGCTGGAATCCAGCGCTGACAGAGCTGCCTCATTAACCGCAGTCCGCGGGCACGTCTGGCTCAGTGTCATCGCGGGCCGCGCTCGCCCGAGGGCCCCGGGCGGGTGGATGGGGCGCTGGGCGCGGGGGACCTGTCCAATTTGACGGACCTGTATCTTATTCCACAGAACAAAGCGGACGGGAAGAAGAGCAGACATAATTGTTCTTTCATTCATGCTCGCCGGCCAGGGTCAGGTGAAGTCATGGGCCTTTCTTCCAGCCATAATGTAAGATGAGCCCGCGGCCCAAGCCGCCCCCATCGCTCCCATATATGTGAGTAGGCACTACAGGCACTGCTTTGTTTAACCTCCCTGTAATTATTAGTCCAATATCGGCCCAATATGGCCCCCTACTTGCCCGTCACCTCCATTTGCATCTGGTGACCAGATTACGTCGGGCTGCGCTGCTTCGCGACCTTTGACCCGGGGTAAGGGTGCCTCTGAATCCCGTTCTGGGGGAATCTCGGTGAGTCTGGCGCTATCCGACCGACGGCTGCACATTCCCCTTTACAAGAAGGAGTAGAAGGAAAGGAGCAGGGTGTCGTTTCTGAAAGCATAAGGTGTGAGAGTAAATATAGAATCTGCTTTCAAAGCTGTGAACTTCTGTGCAAGAACCAGCTAAAAATATGGAAACTACACAGCAATCACACTTCTCTTATATTAATTTATTTTACTTTTGACAATGAAATAAAGATATATTTCTTGTAAAAATCAGATTAAATTGCGAATGTTTTTAGTATTATCATCATTATTATTGATGATATGATTAATAATAATAATAATAATAATTAATAATATAATTAATAATAATGATACATTTATATAATAATAACAATGACAGTGATTGAATAATAACGAGTTATATTCATTAATAAGGGTATTTAAAGGTGCCCCTTTCAGTTTAATGCTGAATGTTCAAGTCAAATTTCAAAGAAAATCCTTTCTTGGCTAATAAAAAGGTGGAAAGAACACAAGCGCCTATCGCTGACTGCTTCTGAAAGGAAAGCACCGAGAAAGGGAGGGGGGTACGATCCAAAATGCATATTTACCATTAAGAGAGAAATGAGAGGCAACACTGTCAGCCCTCGGCGCACTTCACATATCAAGCCGCAGTTAATCGGATGTAAACAAATGGGCCGGGCTGCGCAGGTGCCAGTTCCGCGGCGGTTACTCCTGTTACCCGGCGGGTCTCCGTGCGCCCCGCACGCCGCAAGCCGATACGCCGGGCGCGGCGACCCCAAAGGGCCCGGCGACCCCAAAGGGCCCGGCGACCCCAAAGGGCCCAGCCCCGGAGATCCTCACGCAACACCGCCAATAGACTGCAGGCTTTGCGGCCGCGCGCAGGTGACTGCGGCATTTCTCGGGGGTCTGCGCACACCTGCGCCTGGACACGCAGCGGGAAGGGCGGAGCAGCTCAGATGAGGCGATCTGTTAAGCTGTCGGTAGCCGGTGGCCACGTTGTTTCGCTTAAGTCCGGGACGTCGGGGCGGCGGGAATGTCTCAGCCTGCTAGACCTGACATGCTTAAAACATTACGGCTAATCATCCCTCCAGGTCGAGTCTGGATGGCATCCCTCCTAGTGGAAACACAGAGCTTCAGGGTTATCACATGTACATCTCCTTTCTGCCTTCCTGAAAAAAGCGTTCTTTACTTATGGGAATGTGGTTCCGATGATTAATTATGGTCTCAGTCAGGGCATGTTTGTACAGGCACGCAAAAGTACAGAATTCATAAATATGGCTTTCATGAATATGGCTTAAATGACTAATACCTTACTTTACAAAAAAAAAAGCAGCAGACAGTTTCTTTTTTCATTACCCTCTCTTGCTCCCCCCACACTTTTTGTTATCCTAATCATTTTGTTATAAGAAACCACATCATAGCTAGAACATGCAAGTAGCTTGTCACATGGTGTCTTATTTTTTGTGAATTATCTTCAAGAAACGCCTCAAGACCCATCTGTTCCAGAAGCCTCGATACCCAGATACCATCTACTGTCTTCCTTGAATGATCTTAGTATTACACGCTGCCTGCGGACTAGAATAGGCGTCTTGTTCAGCTCCTGCTGCAGGGGGCTTACGCTTGTTCCTCGTGTGTTCAGTGGAAGCTTAGGCCCTAGTCCACTCCTTGCCAGCGTTTGCAATGTGCATTTACCTCACCAGCATGTCGCACTGCAGAAAAGAATCTGCAAAATGAAATAAACGCGAAATGTCAATGAATCGGCGAATGGCGGAGTTCTCCGTAACGTGCGTTCTCCACTGAAGATCACATCCAGGCTGAATGGAGGACCCTGGAGGAAGGGCAGAGGCTGGCTGCACCAAGTAAACCCCAGCCGTGCCTTGTAGCTTTAAAGGATTCCTGCTCTAAGGCCCCTGGAATGATGCCCGGTAAACCCCTTGTCACTGCAGGGCGGGGACCATTAGCTAGAAAAACTCATTTGCGATTCTGTACGCCAAATTCAAGTCGCCCCGTTTATCGCCGAGCCCTTATCTGTCCCTAAATCACCGCGCTGAGCGTGTGTGCGGAAACAAAAGAGGCGGGCTTATCGAGGACACCGTGACACATGTTTCCACTCGAGGACAAGCAGAAGTTGTCCCCCCCCCTTTTTTTGACTTTGGAGGTCAGATTGTTTGGAATGAAATGCCTAAGTATACTATAATGTGTAATAAGCTGCACACGCAGCCAAAACACATTCCCAGACAGAGTAAACAGGAGTGCTGCTTACGGGTCCCAGGGCCAGCACTAGTGGCCCTTGGCGTGACTGGGGCCCGAGGACTGGTTTCGCCTTCGCCTTCCCTGACCATGGAGCGCACCTCTGCATTTCAGGGGCCCCGGCAGAGGCTCCACCAATGGGGGTTTCCAGTTTCCGGGGGCCTGTCT
>JAODKL010000041.1:12786758-12805785 GCA_026780765.1 Petrocephalus schoutedeni
GTGGGTTTGGGATTGTGCTTGTGTCCATGAGGTTGTGGGTTTGGGATTGTGCTTGTGTCCATGAGGTTGTGGGTTTGGGATTGTGCTTGTGTCCATGAGGTTGTGGGTTTGAATCCTGCAGCCAGGTGAGTATCCATGTCACTCTTGGGTCCTACTGCATATACATTTTTAGTTTAGTATCAGCACTTATTGCAGAAGGAGCATCTGTAATGATCACAGGTACACATAAGATTTATTCAAAATTTTAATTGGTAGATATATTTTTTTTCTGATAGGTCTGAGGAATGAATTAACTACTATATCTATCTTGATGATTTTTACTATAAATAAATTTATTAGATAATAAATATATTTATTTACTCTTATATCTCATTTTTATTCATCCATTCATCCATAAACCCCAACCCAGTGCATAGAGTATGGAACACCCAGGGCAGGACATGTTTGATAATTATTTACATACAATAACATGCAAGTCTTGCCTAAGCCTGCACTTTTGCTACATAATTAGAGTTTAAAAAGCCATCACTGTGAGTTACTGTGTCCATTACAGTAAGCTGGCAAGCTCAATCCAGCCAGGAAACAATGCAGGCAGACAAAGACAGAGGTGGGTAATTCAGGTCCAAAGAGTAAAAATCCAGACCAGGATTTTGTTTCAACCAACAAGTTGAGTATTAAAAGTCTCAGTCACAGAGCGCTCAAATAGTTGGTTGAAACAAAATCTTGGTCTGGATTTTTACTCTTTGGCCCTGCGCTACCCGCCTCTGCACAGAGGTAACATTAACAAGCTCCTTGGCAAAGAGGGCCTTACTGTCTCTGCCCTTTGTCAGGCTCCACTACTGCTGATCGGATTGAAGTGGAAGAGCATCAGGTTTTTAAAACCGTGTCCCAAAACTTACATTATTTAGTCTGTATAATATTTCATTTTATAGTTGGAAAAACTCCATACCAAATGTTGTAGAGCTCACTTTAGGTTATAAAAGGTAATACTGGACAAGCTGGATGTAATGCACTTCCTCGGTTCCTGAAATGTGTCAGCGTCCCAGTCGTGAGCTCACTCGCAGGCCTCACTGAACAGATCCTCCTTTCTGCCGTCTGTGTTGCATTTGATCAGTGGTGGAGTTGCTGAGTGCTGCAGTGTCTTGCTGCCCCCTGCAGGGCAGAGATGCTGCCACAGGCATGGATGTGAGTCCACTCTAAGGGACATCCCAGATGTGTTGTGACTCGTGCAGGCTGCGCAGAATTTGGGCATCATCAGAATAGATGACTGCCGAGATCATTTCAATGAGAGTTGTAAGTTAGCGCCTTTTGCTGCTGAAGACGGCACCCCGGGCCCCTTTTATGGGTCTTTTGCAGAGCAGGAATATCTCCACAGATGATTCTTTGAAGGGAAGTTAATAAGAAAATAGTTCGTCAGAACATTTTTTTTGCATAAATACTCCAAATTCGAATGTTCGCATTTTCGCACATTCTAAAAAATAAGCCGTCAGCCCCCATAGCCTGAAGTGACAGAGGAAACACTCAGCCTGTAATTAGACATTAATTGGAGGGCAGGGAGTAATTATTTTTCATTTAGTCATTTCCTAACAACACTGTAACACCAAACAGTCTGTGGGGAAAAAATTACAGGCAGTGCTATTTAAACATATAAACAAAGGGCCCCGTTGATAGGCGTGAGCCGCTTGGAAACGTGTAGCGAGCCAATTTTAAGCATTAAAAATACCCCGTGTACCTGTGAAATATGCATCAGAGAGAAGCTGACGGATTCCCAGAATCCGGGCCCTGAAACATGGGCCCCGGTCGCCCTAACCACAGGAACCCATCTTTCTGGCAAATTAGCGAATTATGAGTTTAATGTCTGCGGATTACATTACTGAGCGGATTACCACAAAATGTTTTCCCGATTCCACCTTTTAGTGGGTATTTATCTACTATAGCGTTACACATTTTACGTATCAGGTGAGTACCCGCTGAGGTCTCTTGGCTCCAAGGATACTAGCTGAACACAATATGTCTGCTGCTGAATTATCAGTCTTTGTTTTCTTCTTATGGCTTGATTGTATATTTTTATACGAAAGGGGGCTATAGGACGGGTGCGACCATATGGGATGGTTGTAATAATGACATGGAATTGCGTGGGACAGAAGACCCCCCTCTGGGAGGCGTGCCCATTGCCAAGTCGCCATGCTTTTAGCAGAAATGGCTTTTCTGAGTGTCAAAGGAGCTACAGTCTCTGTGCCTTTGAACCCAGGCTGTTATCACACCGTGCTACATCAGGGCTCGGTGTCACCTGAGCCACCCATGGCACGGAGCCGGCAAGCTCCTTCCCGTCCTCTGCTCCCAGCTGCTGCACCTGAGTGTGGCCTCGTTAGTCTACCTGCTCTCGGGTGCTAACGACTCACACTGTTAAAACCCCTCTGCAGCCCCGGGAACGCTGAGCGCCACTGCTCTCCAGTGACTGCTTCTACGTGTTTACGAAGCGCGCTGTTCTGCTTGACGAGAGGATGCGAGCTGTTAACGCGGCCCGGCCTCTTGCGGCGTCACGCACGGAATTGAGCACCAGTGCATTTCGCGATTTCTGTCTCTCTACTGGTCTCCTGTTCTGGCTGCCCTGCCCTGTGCTGGATGTGGAGCCTTAGACAAGCTTCACCGCCATCGCTACCTCCCGGCCCCCACCAGCACCGGCACCACGAAGGGCCCCAGGACGTCCGGGGCCGAAAGGGGCTTGTAGAGTAAGATGGTACCCGGCGTTGTGTGACGTTCCACACCTGCGCACTCACAACTAATAACTGAGAACCCTAATTATTAAAACTACAAATTAGAACCCAAATATAATCGAAATACATTAATTATATATATATATATATATTTATGTAATATATATATATATATATAGTCCCTTATTCTTGTGTCTGTCTGAAGTACTATCCCCCATGCACCTACTTGTTGCCTGAGGCTGTTATTCAGAGATGGATAATCCCAGTCAGGGATGCCTGACTTTCCCACACCATTGGCTGACTAATAACGGAGTGTAATGAGTGCACTGGTTCGTGGCGAGGGGGGGGGGGGCACTTTATGATCTTAAATTCCCCTAACTATGCAGCCGGGCCGCGCCAGTGCTAATTGTTCCCCGACTGCTAGCAGAGAGGCTGAGCCAAGAAGCGAAAGCGGCTGGAAGCCTTTCTGTGTGCCGTCGGATTTATCGGGCGAGGGACGGCGGCCGAATGCTGGCTGGGGTAGTAGCTCCATAAAGCCCAGTTTACACGGCTTTCCAGCTTCTCTGATTAAGAGCTAGCGCTGTGGAATTCAAAGCATGGGAGAAAGCAGTGGCATAGAGCTGGAAATTAGGATTACTGAAAAGTCACACAGCGATTAGCCTTGCCTCATCGCCATTGTTCCCGTAGCTTAATGGCTCTGTTCAATTGCGAGTTAATTACCAAAAAGCCAATTCACATATTTTCCGTGTTACGCTCACGCTCTGTAGTGCTCTACACCCAGAATATGAATTAGAGTCGAAAAAGGGAGTCTACTAATATCCTGCCCCAGCGAGCAAACATGGCTCTTCAGTTCATTCATATCTAAGTCACTGGATTTGTTATTCTCTTTGAAACAGTCCAGGCAGCTTTCATCCAATTTTATATTCAAACAAAGCAAGCTCAGCCTTTCCTCCAGGCCGAAACCCAAAGCACTTAAAAGGCACACAGTTTAGTATGAGAAAAAGCCTCTGTGTGTGTGTGTGTGTGTGTGTGAATACCCTCCCCAGAGCCCAGTCACAACATGTGTGTGTATACGTGTGTGTAAACTGCTGTACAAATATTATGAGAATATTAATATGAGAAATAAGGCCTGTAAATGATGCAGTGAAATGTACATTTGCACCGAGGAGTCTGAGAGTGGGACGGTGCCTCACTTTTACAGGAATATAGAGGAATATTCACTGCACCCAATCTTGGACGTATGTATTCCGGTTAACGTTATTTAAAACATGTTATGCTGTTAATGAACAAGCAGGCTCCAAAACCAGCATGTTTCACGGTCCTCTAGGACACAGGGTCCAAAATCCTGCTTCAGTATTCCAAAATAAATCTATTTAATGCAGATTTAATCTGAATTAAATTTACTGATAAAATCTGGATTTAAATCCTTACGTTTATCGTAATTTAAAAGAAAATGAACACATATTTTAGATTCCTTGCATTCATCTTTTAACCCTTTGTGCTGGTGTGCACCCGGGTGGGAGGCCTTGAGCCTATCCACAGGCAGCATTGGGCACCAGGCTGGGATACCAGTTCATCCAAGATTTTCAATGCCACAAACTCTTTTCTCGGTGCATTAACATAAGGCAATGAGACATCTCAGGCGTGTTAGCCAATTGGACGACAACCTGGTATTTTGCATTCCATTACTCTGACACCCACTAGACAGCCCCTGTTTATTTTTTGAGTTAAAGGCAGGTAGATTATGGAAGCCTACAGTGATCCTAGTTTCTCCACTGGGGCAGGGTGAAGATCAGTCATGAGACTAGACACATGTTTCCTTTGCAAACAAAAGAACATGGATTGTGGGAGGCAGCTGGGTTGGTATCCCACACTGGCTGTTTACACCCACACACCGCACAACGAAAAGGAAACTTTGGCAGCAAGATCACTGAGCCATTTATGACAAAATTATTTGACTGCTGGGATCACGACTAGGTGTTTGGTTAAAAAAAAAAAAAGACATTTTAAAGAGTGTCTTACACCCCCCTGGATTTAACAGGCGTCTTGTTGGCTTTTTTATGTGGCAAAATATTGGTAAGAGATGGAAAGCTCGTGATTAAAAAACAAAAATATGCTGGAGACTTTCCAGATTTCCATAAGGTGAACCTCGTTAAACGTAGAGAAGCCTATAATCATTAAAACTCCATTAGGAAGCGTGCAATTTTGTGGAACTAAATAGCTGACAGTAATCAGGAGCAGATGATGCCGGCCGGGTATGCGGGGAAATTGTAGCGATCAGGAGAGAATCCATCGCTGGCTGGGTGTCGCTTTTTCCTTTTTGCTGGTTTCATTTTCGTCTATTTACACAGATTGATAAGGATGAAAGACAAATGGCGAATAATCGGCCTAAGAAGCCATTTTTCTGTTCCGGCGCCCCCAAGACTACATAAAACACAGAGAAAAGGAGCCCTCTGTAAAGCTACTGATTGCGTTTCCTAGGGGACGCAGAGTAAAAGCTGACCGAGGTTTGTAACGCTGGGGTCGGTTACCTCCGGGGGACACAGGCCTGAAATCTGTGGCTTGTTGTGATTTAAAAAAACATTTTTTTTCCCCCTGTGCAACCTGGATATTAGAAACCTACAGCCACAACCAGACAGAATCACATTTACATGCACATTCAGGAATATGTGCATCTGGGCTTTTTCATATCTTTTACTAGTTATTCGGTCAGGAATCAACATAAAAACATAAAGGGAAAATGTGGCTTTTTGTGATTAAGCCTAAGTCAATGTGAATATCCCAAAACATGACTTTACAATTTAAAGCAGATATCGCAATATCATAATTAGGGAGTAAACATCATAATTTATGGCTCCTAATATGTTATTAAGTTTAAGTTAGCATCGCGTTATACGTTCCTGCCCCATGCTGGCCGTCTCTAAGCAGTAACGTCTAACTTCTCACAGGTGACTTCTGCTAATGTTCCTCAAACAGCCTTTATGAAATACAGATTTTCCCAGCCTCATAAAGCGAGCGTAAGGTCCAGAGCTGCAGAGCCCGTGTCTCGCTCATGTTAAAAGGCGGCCAGTAGCAGGTTTATTACGTGTAAAATGTCATTATACATCTGCAGAGATATTTATTCTCACCGACTTCTGTTGATCCTGTAGCGACTCTTATAGCTTTTTTTTGTGCAGATTTCTGTTCAGATTTTTGTGGTTAGCTGAGACTTGTCAGTGCCTCTGGTCTCTCCCTCAGTCATCACAGGGTCTTCCGAGACTTTGGAGGCATGACAAATACGCGCTTCCTGTATATTCTACATTTCCCGCTTCGGTATCCTGTACGCCGTTCGCGCGTGATGGAGTTATGAATTTTACCAGCGTCACGCTCATTATTTTGTGGAGAGATGAAGTAAAAATACTTTTTCCACAGGTAAGACTGTAATGGCCGCGGTAACGTAGCTTTCAGGTCCCAAGCCCAGGCCTTGGGAAGCTGACATCACAAAGTTATCATCAAATGGAATGGCTGACATTTGGCCAGGGTGCGATTCGCCTGGAAAAGCATGTGGGTGAACCACAGAAGGCAGAACCAGGAGGGGGAGAGAAGATGAAGGAGCGATCCCATGCAGAGCCACGCATTCCGGTCAGCAGTACTGTGATGTTGCATCTACAGCCGGCCGACGTATAGCGAGGTCAGAGGTGTGGAGGCACGTCGAGAAAGGGAAGCTGGAGCATTATTGACAGAAATGTATAATTTGTTATGCCACTTTCTCCATGGTTCACTACAGGGTGTAATCTGTCACATTTGGGTATATTTTTTTCCGTCCAGCTCTGCATCGTAACATTTGTCGGGGCTTAGCGTACCCATCAGCACTCGAAGATTTACACTCCTCATCCTGCTAACGACTCCTTCCGCTGCCAGCTCTGACCCGTGCTGTAAGCCCATCATAACGAACAATCATTTCTCATCTCCGCCCAGCCTCCCCCTGCTGGCAGCATACGGGCATTGCAGCTTTTAATAGGTCACATAAAATCCTTTATATTGAGGCAAAGAATATTTAATCTCCCTAATTAAGACCAGCATTGATTTTTAGCTGCTTTATCACTTATTCCCAGGGTTTTTGCTTTGTTTCAGTCCCAAGGGAGCCTTACTCTTTGTGTCCTTCAGGGAGGTACTTAACCTGAATGTAATCAATCTCCAGTTATATACTTAATGTAAACTAAGTCTTATATACATTAAGCTTCTCTCAATTAGAGTTTCAAGTGATCTGAAGTGAGCTGAAGACATTATTTAATTCCTTAATTAAAAGTACCACCTGTGCAGTACTACATGCTTTCTGTTGGTGTTCTTGTCTTTCTGTGTGGGTCTGAGATTTATGCTTTTGAAGCTTCTGGATAACATAACTCCCCCCCCGCCCCAGCAAATCAATAGTGTGCTACCAGTAACACTTCACTTAAGGGTAATGTAGGACAGCTACTTGACACCAACATAAGCCCTTCATGACAGCCAACATAACTTGTCAGAACCATTTATAAAGGTTTGTTGCAACTGTTGTGGCTGTAATAAATGCTGACATGGGGAACCTATCACAGGAGTTCCCCAAATCTGCGTGTATCTCACCACTCTTTGTAGCGAGGAGCTGTGACATGCACAGTGTTATGGTAACGACATCCCCACACGGACCCCCCACACGGACCCCCTCGTTCCTGGGGAATCACCCGGCCCTGTCGTTAAGGCCGTTCCGGTGCGCCGATCTGCCAGGGTGTCCGATGGCAAGTCTCCCCCCAAAACGAGAACACAGGGCCCTCCTGAGTTTATGCGCTGCCAGGTCCCAGAATTTCCTCGCCTTTCCCCTTTCGTTTCCTCTCTGTTTTTTTTACGCTGTGTTTAAATTTGGCTTTTTCGCCTCGGGTTTGCGGGAAACCCGATCGGCCCGGCCGTCCTTGGTTTCCTGTGCGCTCCTGCAGTCCCGTCGCCTACGCCAGGCATTCCGGCTAAAGATGAATGGACTGTAAGTAATGGATTAAGCTCAGCCATTAATAATGAAGGGCGATATATTCAAAAAGGGAGAAGCACTGCAGGCAGTTACCTGACCTTTCCTAGTGACGGTTTCCCATATCTAGCCCCCTGGTGGTCTCGCTGTGAGAAGGGCTGGCAGCGGACCGCGTCGCGTAAACCGACTCCCCGGCCTCACGTCGAGATGGGAAATCAAAGCAGCGGATCGCCGCCACCGTGAGCATCACCATGTCGACGGGCCGGGCGTCCCATTAAAATGCCATGCTCCCCAACTATTCCCAAATCGAAGCCCCTGGGAATTTTACGCTGTCTCGTGCCCGTGGATTTCGGGGGCCCGTTTCGCGACGAGATTGACAGCGATGATTTCGCGTGTAAGTAAGTGGGCAGTAATTCTACTAGGGTCTAAGATCCATCACCTGATATTTGGTTAGCTTGGTGCTAAGCAGGGTAAACCAGGAGGCCCCTGTATGGACCCCCTGGTTAGGCTATTAAAGTATTAATGTCCCATATTGCATTTTTTCCCAATTTTCCAAATCTATTTGGAGATTTACAATGGGTTTAGTTTCTTATACATGACAGAAATAGTCATTCATTATTTAAATAATACTACTGTCTGAATACCCATTTAAAATAAGCATATATCAGAAATATCTCAGGAAAAGAAAATTAAAAAATGAAAAGCTGCAGCGCTACATGTATGTTTTTGCCCATTTTTAAGATTTAAATAATGTGAATCTCAAGTCTATAACACAAATTATGATCCATAAGGTCCAGCGCAGGCGGAATCATTGGCTAAGAAAAAGAGTAATAATAATACTACTAATAATAATATCTCTCTGCGCAGATTCAGTCCAGCTATGCCTTCCTGCACTTGTGATAAGAAGCAGGGTCTTTTCTTCACTGCCTGTATATATTACATCAGGACATCCCTGAACTGGGGGGTTAGGGTTCAAATGCATTCATTGACCATTGTGGAATGACTGATCTTAGACCTGGCCATGTGCTTAATGAAGCTCTGTTTAACCCCAGAGACCCGTGGGGGTGATGCCATGTGCATGGGGGTGACATGGCTGTTCTCCTGCTCTGTTCTCACACAGAGACCATCTCTGAGGAAAATCCCTTTCCTGTGTTTAACTTCGGGGAGCGTGTGTGGATGTGAGCTGCCAAAAAAAAAAATACTGCTTCCACCATTAGAAAAAAACTAAGATTATGGTCAAATAGAAGTGACCTCTGTTAATTTCAACACAAATATCTAGGTCACATTAGGTACATACTTAACAGGAAAATATGTATAAAATACAAATAAATTATATTTTTCTAGTATTAGCTTGAGTCAAATTGCATTTACGTCACCAGACTTATTGATACGTACTGATAAGCCGTTCTTTAGATGGACGGATGGATGGAGTATCTGAAAGGCATTTTATTTTTAAAACACAGTTTTTTTGTTTGAATTAGGTAATTACGGTATGACTATTTCAAGAATGAATATTATCTATTTGATTAACTGCAGCCATTGTCACATAGTCAGATTCCCCGGTGAAAACGTGACACCAGTGACTGGACCATAAACCTTACGTCCCCATTAAAGCATTTAGATCAGAACAGAAAAGGAAAAAAGGAGAAAAGAATCAGTTCTGTGGACTGCAGTTAAATCAACATGCTCATGATCGCTGTCTTCAAAGGTAATTCGGGCGTTTAATAAGGAGCCATTTTAAAAGGCAATATTTTGATGAATCAGATATTTATTTTAGGGGCAGCTGGCGCCGTGTCATTTTGGCGTTTAGCTCGGCTGGCCTTTCATGTCGGGCCACATTTAAATAAATATGGAAAATGGCCGGACCTTAGAATCACAAACAGATGAGTCGGACCCCTGAAAATCACACTTCCTTTAAAGTCGAGCATGGTGGGTATGAATGCGCACTCTAATCGACACTGACTGGCACTCGTGTTTGTGTTTTGGCTGATATCAATTAGAAGAATTCAGGAAACAGTGAAAAATTATCTTTAGAAAATAGTTTGACTCTTTGGCAGGATCTTCGTACGCAGGAATTCTCCGGGAATAAAACGTGTCCTAATGCATACTCCAGGGTTTCTCTCTGATTACAGGTCTTTTCGTCCTTCTTCTGCTTCTGATGTTCAGCTAGCCATCTGTGCCGGAGAAGCAAACCAGCTCCAGAAGTCTGGAACGTTCAGAAACCTCGGCCTTCCGAGTCCAGCAATCAGACAGTTTGTAGAAACAAATTCCTCGCTTGTAGTAACACTGAGGAAACAAAGCTGACTCTTTTTATGGTGTCGCGCGGGAAAGGGAAAAAAGGAACATAGCCGGATAATTATGGGATAGTGAAAAAAAGTGAGGAAAATTAAAGATTTCAAACATTATTCAATGGTGAAAAATAAAAACAATTAGCAGAAAAAACATCTTACCGTAACATTTCTGAGGTCAATTTAAAAAATGCTAGGTATCAGACAAAAAACAGGCAGTTCCTGGGTTAAGAATGTCTGACTGATATTATTATTATTATTATTATTATTATGTACGGTATTATTATTGTTAGACTTCCTTAGACTTAAAGAGAGACTGGGGACTATCTGTATTTAATGACTACAGCATGATTAAATAAATGAACACCTATGGAAATAAGTTGTTTTACAGTAATGAAACTTGCCTGCTGCAGGGCACTTTTGGAGAAGGGAAACTTTATTCTAAAAATACATTCAGAAATATCAATTAAAAAGAGTGAACTGAAGGAAATAGACTCTGCTTATGAACCATGTGTAGTACTTTGATAATTCTCTGTCATGTGCCCTGGGTTACTTATAATTGTCAAGTTGATGGATTAAAGGTAATTAAAAACTGACATGTAAATAAGAGTGTCTCACTAAAGCACACACCTTACATAATTAATATCGCAGGAATCAGACTTGAGAGGCTATTAAGAGGCACACATACAACGCGTGCTGTCAATTAATGCAATCACAGCATGAGAAATGTCTTGCTATTAGTATCTAACAATCCTGTCAGCCCGTGCACAAATGCAGCATTATTATTGCTTCTATTTATACCAAATAATGCTCTGTCTTACTTCCTAGCAGTGCATCAGCCCCTGACAAGTTCACGTTAAGGTGCTTAGCTACATAAGTACAGACTATATACTCTCTGCACCAGGTTAATTTGATCGCTGTTTTTTTTTTTTTTGGTATTTCAAAATTATAATATCTATTTACAGTTTAGATACAGGTTTATCTATCATTTGGCAGACTCTTTTATCCAAAACAACACACATTTTTTGAGAAAGCGTATTTTCACAGCCCCTGATGTAGTTGGAGGGTTAACCGTTTTGCCTAAGGCCCCAGTGGTGAAATCACTCAGCCAGTGCAGAGATTCAGACCAGTAACCTTGTAAGTAGTCTGTAGGATTTGCAAACTACCACAACACTTTTTTCTTGGGTAAGCGCGAGAGTCTGAAAGCGTGAGCGTCACGCCAGACGCGTGAGTGATGCACATGGCACCACCTTCCAGGCTCAGACCAGCCCGGTCTTTGCATGTCGCAGGTTTAAGTAAAACCAGCAGGATCTCGAACTGTGTTAATGCTCTACAGGGTCACCATGGGGTCAGCAGCACGGTGTAAATTTCGATGTGGGAACAGTCTGCTTTAATCCCCTGTGTCTGGCTGCTTTCTGGCTAGTTTTCTCGTTATCTCCCTGCTGCCTTTAATATGCTCACTAATTATGTTATGTTTCAGTACAGCTTGACAGCGCTCTCAAAATTAAATTCACAGTTTGCTTGCTCACTCAGATACATAGTTTCCTCTGGCTTTCTTGATGCAACGGCAACCGACATGAGAAAGACATAATTTCTTCCAGATTTGTGTGTACACATGTGCACAATATCTGTCTGGCTTCACTTCAAACGAGTGTAAAACTAAAAATAACTGGGGCCTGCATGCAATAGCCGGATCAGACTGCGTGTTTCACATTACGGTCCATGATTGCACAACTTATCATGCTATTGTCAAAAGCGCGCTGTTATTTGTTATTTTCTGTTACGGGATGCACGGAAATTTGCTCTGTATATGTTCTCTGTGACACATATATCGGACTATTGCCTAGTTGGTGCGTTTCAAAGTTGCATAACTCATGAGTTAATGCAACCACCCTGTGCCAGTTTCGCCCAGCATTTTACAGAAACCCTAAATTAGCAATTTAGATTTCCTGAAAAGTTTAATTTCCTAAGAGCAAGTGGTCCCAGTTGTTAAGCGTTTGACAAAGCGCTCTTTATTCGGAGCTAACACTGATGTTAGCGACCCAAGTTTTCAGTCATTATGAATGTTATATTTCATAAAATCCACACCATCTCCGCCGGACAGAGATCATAAGCCAGAGGCCCTTTGACAAATGGAAGCTTTATCCAGCTCTTGAGTTTAATTCAAGCTTTCCTGTATTTTACAGTAGCCAGTCGACACATGGAACATTTCTGACTATATAAATTAATGCATTAAATATATTCTAGAAATACTGTATCGGATCAGATGCAGAGCTGAGTTGGACTTTGCAGACCTCAGTTAAAAGCCACCAGAAAACACTGTGGGTTAGAAATGTGAATATGAAATATGTTCAGCACATTCTATTTATTTTTGACCATTCTCATGCAGAAGTGCCAGCTGTTGTATATACGCTGTATATACACGGGTAACAGAGGGATCCTATTTCACGGCAGACCCCCTGCTACATCTTTGCCTTCCCTTATGATCCAGCTCTTTGTTCTGTGCATCCCAAACAACATCACACATGAAAAACCAGTAAACATTACGTTATATAAGCAAATATATTTAATGAAATCAATATGGAGATGATTCATAAGAAGAAAAAAATGTGCGCAGGATTCCTTTTGTAAGTGGTGTCGCACATGAAAAAATTCTAATATAGACAGCCGACAATGTTTATAAAAGTAAATCAGGGTGAAAGAATGAAATGTGTATGCCGATCTGTATGGCAGACTTCCGAGGTGGATGACGCGACCGGTGCTTTGACTTGAAATCTTAATTTTTTTTTACGACATTAACACATTTGCTATATTAGAAAAATTCTCGCTGATTTGTTCTTCCATTTCACATTTCGTATTTGTAAAAGAACAATAACTCGATAAAAGGGGAAGGAAATGATATCTGTAGTAAATGACATTGTGGTGCGTGTGTCTGACAGCAAACGCTGTTCTTTCTTGGCTGAGTGCATGTAAAAAATATCTCATCAGAGCTGATTGTCAGCCTCATTTTTTGCTCTCTTAGGATTTGGGCTAAAGGGCTCAGGTTCAGGGGCAGACTTCGACGGTGAGGCCTTTTGTGAGCTGAGACACGGGGCCCCAGCACCTGAATGCAATTCCTCAGATTGCTGATGGTATAAGCAGAGCATTTTCATGCCAGAGGAAACTTGATCCTCACCAGCTGGTGCAGCCCCACGTCAGGTCAGAAAATCCATCCATTTGCCTGGCGTCCCCGGCAACGGCTCGCGGGGCACCGCGAACCTGCGTTTGGACGGCTCTCCCCTGGCAGTGCTATGGGGGCCATAGGACAGGGCAACGTCAGTCACCTGGGTGAGAGAGGCAGAAGTCAGCTGGCCCGAGCCGGCCTCCTACCCTCAGCTCCATTCCCCGTGCTCTCAGCCCGCAGCTCCTAGAGAGGCCGGGGTGGACGTGTCCCTTAACGTCTGTTACGATGTTCCGGCTGGCAGAGAAACTGGAGAAAGATGCCAGTAGGCACCACTGCGGCAGACCCTTAAAGGGATTCTTCATATTAGTGCAGCAGATCCCTTTAAATCCTCCGGATTTTTTACACTGCAAACCCATAAGAATGCATATTAGTGCAGTTCATTGAAACTTCAGTATTTTATACATTGTATTTCCATAAGAATGCATGTTATTGTATCCCTTTAAAACCTGTTTTTTATATACTGTTTAAGTATGTAGTTATAAAGTGAATAGATTATTAATAATACTGCCCTGAATTCTAAATTGATGGTAACACTTTCTATGATGGCCATATTCATTAAGCCAAATAACTGTTCTTATAATTCATTGCAAAGTATTATAAACACAGCTATAAATATTTATAAAAAGGCATAACACATTATAGCTGTGTTTCTCGTGCATTTTGAATGCTTTATGAAGGTCTCTTCTATAATGCACTATATACCATGACAATGCATTGTAATGGCCAGCATAAGAATTTAAGATGCTTTATACTGCATTGTGAAGGTGTTTATAGTGCATTATAGATGAGGCCTTCATAGAGCATTCATAATGCGTAATACACATGACTATAATGTGTTCCGCCCTTTTATAAATAGTTATAGCCAGGTTTATAATACTTTATAAATTCATTGTAATGCATTATGAAGGTATGTGTAATGCAGCTTAATGACTGCTTTAAGTAAAGTTTTACCATTAAGTCTAACTGTGAACCACTGTAATGACAATAGCCAGGAGTGTGATGTCCAGCCAAGGTTTAGGCTGAAATAGTGGGGACAGGATGGAACAGAACAATCAGTCAGCATTTTTCTGTGAACAGACCTTCAGCATGATGTAGGACTGCAGTAAAATAAATATTACAGTAATATATAAATATGGAGAATATTGCAAAATACCAGAAGTATAGCAACCAGGTGCAAGCTTGGCTGTCACCAGCCTTATGCAGAACATGTTTTGGTTTACATGCCTTTTTCATAGTTTTATGATTAAAACGAAGCAGCAATCTTGCAGAATTCCTGTGAGCACAGAAAGAAGGAGATTCATGGAAGCAACCTGCAGGGTATCACATAACAATTAGGAAAAGAAAAGATCATTCCATGTTTGTAGATACTATTTGAGCTAAATTACATCTTATTTGTAAATATAATTTAGCGACGTTGAAGGACTGGGGTTTATGCTCGCTGTCACTGCACGCTGGGGCACGTGGTGCATTTCTCTGGCTTGCCTGCCCATCCCAAAATACATGTTTCGTGTCAGCAGGACGGAACAGCTGAAATTTCCTTTGACTTAAGTCTACGACAAGTGTGTCTCTTCCGCTCTGGAGCTGGTTTCACTTATGAAAGCCAGGCGATGTGAGCAGGGGAATCAAGACATCATAAGAAAACAAACCATCCCAAACATCAGTCCGCATAATGGGATTTTCTGAGGCTCTCTGTTTACCCCCTTTTCTGTAATACATCATTACTTAATGCTCTGCACGTATATACTGCGGTTTTCTTTCTCTGGTTTCTTAGTCGGCTTTAATCAGATTTGTACGGCCTTTGAAAAGAATGGCAAATTATCAAAAAGCTAAGTACAGTGTAGTAGACGGGTGTTTTACTCTGTCTGCAGATTTATGGAGTAAACAGTCACTAACGCAGTCCTGCTATGACATGCAGTGTATAAGTGGAGTCACATGGTCGACCTTTGGCTGTTTTCCCTCTCCAAGCCCCAACTCCAAGCCATGAATATTTCTTAGTGTGGCAGAGCAGAAAAAAACTGCAACATGGATTGTCTCCAATTCCCAAGGGAGTTGCTGCCTCACGCGTCCAGGGGTTTCGGGTCTAATCCACCTCCCTCCCCCCCTCCCCCTCTCTCTCTCGCTGTCTTTCTGCAGACTTTGAATATCCTCCCTTTTTCTGTGGCTTTCTTCCAAATACTTTGATTCCCTCCCACAATCTGAAGAGATTCAGTTCAGGCAAAATGATGACTTGATTTAACCCATGTTTGTGATGGTGATTGAGTGTGCGTGTGTGTGTGTGTGTGGGAGGGTTATGTAGTTTTTGCACAGACTGAGATTTTCTATATTTGCATGTTTCTCAAGTAAAATTGACTAAAAAATACATTCAAAATGCATGCTATTTCCATGTTATAAAGGAAACTTGTTTTTTGACAAATTTTCATTAATAGTTGTTCACCCAACTTTCCAGTGTTTAGCAAGAATAAAAAATTTGCAGTTTATGAAATGAATGGAAAGTGAAAAAATCTGTGGTGTGCAAAAACCTTTGACCGGTAATGTATATTTTACACCGTGGGCGCAAAATGTTCCCACGTGATAAAAAACTGCTATTTTGTCTCTGTGGGGACCATTTTCTTGAAATTTTATAAAAAATCTATAACAAGCAAAAAACCTAAAAATTCCCAAAATCTTGTATTTTGTTTTGTTACTTATGGTTATGGTTAGGGCAGGGTAGGGGTTATTGTTATATGTCATTTCATTGTTAAATGTCATTGTTGGGATTAATGAATGGAGAGTCCCCACAAAGATATACAAACGTGTGCATGTGTGCGTGTGTGTGTGTGAGAGAGAGGTATCCTACCCAGGATGCACTCCCGTTCCCCAAAGGGGCCAAATAACTCCAGCTTTAACCAAACAAGCATTTCAAAACAAGTAGAGCTAGACTGACACTTCTTATCCCGCAAATGCTTTTAAAACGAGGAAACCAAACACCTGTAGTTCTTATGTCTCTCAGCCTGCTAACTGAAACTGTATCCCGCAAAGAAATAGCTACTCTAGGGAATAGTGCTATACAGTCGCACAGCACAGCCATCATCCTTTTCCAAGTACTTTTCTCAAGGGCGCAACAGCAGAAAAATTCTTGTGGATCAACTCGGCGAACTTTGGCTTTGGCTGCAAATCTGTATCCTTACGTATGACGGTCCTGCTCCCATACTTACAAGAAGAATGAAAGCAACTTTCTAACGACAAGCTGCGTAGAAGCAGTACTTGGAACATCTAGTGCTAGCATGAAGTAAGACTGTACGAAATAATTATCCCAAACAGCCTTAAAGTGTTCATCCAAAAAAACGGTGGGTGTGGGGGGGGGGCGGGGGGGGGGGTAGGTTTGGGACATGTGGAATGCTTCAGATGGGCCTCGGAAAAACCGAGCTGAGAGGCGGAGGGATGCGAGCGGGGCGCTCGTTAGCGTGCTTTAGCGGCACGATGACACCACTCTGCTCGGACAGCTAGGGTTACTAATGCCCGGACCCGTAGCGGGAATCGTGGGGGGCGGAGCAGAAAGCGGCGCGTAGAGACAAAGCGCGGGCTGGCCACACTCTCCAGCTCAGCGGCCGGAGGAGCTCCAGTGTCTGTTTCACATTAAATTCACAATGTACCCGAAGGCACTGCCATGTGGACATATAAATTACCCATGTAATTGTGCCAAATGAATCCTAGAAGACGCAATGGGATACAGGGAGAGATGCACATCGGGCACCGTGACTTGTCCCTGTAAAAGAATGGATCATTAATTACGATGTGCCTTCGCAACATTCTACTAATGTACCATTAATTATGCAGCTTTTATATATGATAGAAGCTGGTACTGGCTAACATATTGGCTAGTAGAAGTTTGGACCACGTGTATAAATTATGTAGAGTAACTGGATTCCTTTTACAGATATATGGTATGACCTTTTTTGCCATATTTTAAATGATTATGCTGAATTAGTCTTTGCAAAATCCATATGTGACATCTTGCTGCATGGCTAGAGGCGTCCAGCTTGGGCTCCTAAACCTGTCCTCAGGGGCACCCCAGCTATTAAATGTATATGTTAAACTTTACTACCAGCTCACTTAATTAACGTAATTAGTTAAATAAATCAATGAGATATTGATTACTGCAAATACTGGGATGAATTTCAGAGAGGCTTTGAACAAACTTTAGCGGACATAAAGTCATCGTTTTACGAGAACATGAAGATCATTTAAACACAGTTTTATTTCCTAAGACTTTTGCACGGTACTATAAAGTATTCTCAAAGTCATAAAACAAGGAGAATTACATTCTGTCTCAGCGGTTGGAGCATAATATGTCATTTATGTCAAAGACGTAGGTGACGGGTTTCTACGAGTCTGCAAAAAAGATTATTTCTGCATTCACATTTAGTCTTTTATCCACCTGTCTTCATATTCTAATAATTATTTAACAAATCATGTGTACATTTTGCTCAAACTGTACATGGAATGGGGTGGAATATTTACTATGTATTGATATTTTGTACATGCTTGCCCTATGCATGGTTACAGGGGTCCAGAGCCTATCCCAGAGGCTGCGAGGACACAGCAGGGATGGGGCACCGATCCATGGCAGGGCAGACAAACCATTCACACCTACGGGCAATTTGGCAACTCCAGTTAACCGCAGCATTATTTTGGACTGTGGGGGGAAGTGGGAGTGGCCAGAGGAAGCCCCCGCGGCCATACGGGGAAGAGCATGCAAACTCCACACACATGGAGCCATGGCAGAGACTCAAACCCCTGCCCCAGAGATGTGAGGCAATAGTGCTAACCACCAGTTATACAAAGTTAATTAAATTGTAATTTAATGATGTGTGGCAGCTGGATACACCAGCTACTCCTACGCTCCAGTCTTCGGGGAAAGCGTTGTTAGATGCTGGAACATTGCTGGAGGGGTGTGCTGATATTCGGGTAGGGTGAAGACCAGCCGCTCGCAGCTGAACCTTCTCCAGGACGTCAGCACTTCATAATCACCTCACCAGGACAGCTGCAGGGGGACAGAGATTTGGCAAAGTGACTCGTCCTGGGATGGCACCACGCAGAAAGTCACTAATCTCTCATGCAATGCCACCCATTCTGCTGGCTGAGTTCTTAATTATTCACCCTTGTCACCAATGGGTGTGGCTTAATTAGCCAACCATTCTAATTAAAAGGGGTATCTGTATACTTTAGCCAATATAGTGCGGTTTTGTAGCAGTAGCTTGGGTAGATTAATTGAATTCTATATCAAATTCTATTAAAAGGTCTGAAGCTATTTAATACCCCAAAGAGCAATATTACAGACCTTAGGTCTTATCTCCTTTTCTGTCTCATAATTGCACTTATTTTCTTTATTTTGTCTCCTAGTGTCTTCTTCTGCTTCATGACCAGAAAATCATAAATCCTTCTAGAAAGTACTGCCTTTTCCATAGACCAATAGACAGATAAACTACAGCATTCGACTGACAAGGGTTAAATTAATTTAGAATCGATTTCACCGATAGTGTGTATTTCACCTGTGGAAATGGTGACCGGCACATGCGGGGGGGGGTTAGGTGTCCGTCTGCGTGTGTGAGGTGCGGCACGTTGGCGCGCGCTCCGCCGGACCCTGGTATCCCCTTCCTGTTACTCACATTCCCCGGAGCCTGTCTCCCTCAGCACACATCTCTCAGTTTGAATTACAGATTTCTCATGTCGTCTAGCCGGGGAAGTCTGAAAGGTACCTTGCTCTGACCTGAGGCGTTCTTCTGACTAAAGAGGCTTAGAGGTTACAGGCTGACAAATGCCCATTGCTTAATCCTGCCCCCCCCCC
>JAODKL010000041.1:12830843-12843057 GCA_026780765.1 Petrocephalus schoutedeni
CCCCAAAGCCCGCCCCTTTGCCTCAGTCACTCTCAGACCAGCAGACCCCACATAGTTGCGGATAATGCTGTGGTTTCCCCAGTGGGTCTCTACAGTTCACCGTGAGCTGGTGTAAAGCTGTCCTTTCCTATACCCTCCTGTTCCAGCACTCTCCAAGCCCACAGAATTAGAGTAGTGACGTGCTCACCCCAGCCTGCAGACAACCTAATTAACTACTTTTGCCATTCGAATCATTTATCCTACAGTTTAGCATCACACATTATAATCCGGTAACAAATCCGTTACCGCATTGCGGTAACCCATTCCGATACTGCCAGATTTGCACAATGCTTGGATTAATGAGCTATTGTCTTTTACAATTCCACCAGTCAAGCTACAGACAGAGCGACAGGCGATACTATGCAACTCCTGCAGTTTTGAAATCAGCCTGTACTTGGGGGGGGCGGGGGCCGCAGAAGCTGTGTGAAAACCCCCATCTGATCTCCTGCTTTTTGGCATACGCCTGAAATGATGGTTCCTCCAATGAGAGCAGCAAAGTGAGGGTTCCCATCCCGTGCCTCCGCCTGCCAAGGGACTCTCAGTGTGGGACACGATGTCCACCAGACAGGTGAATGTGAGCGTTTGTGTTTTTCGTAGTGGTCGGTGGTTTCTGCCGTACTACCCTGTAATTTGTCCCTGGGGAGGGTGACCTCAGCGTCAGCGGGAGCACCCTAAGGATCCGCCGAACCCTCACATCCTGCATGAGTTCACATGCTGCCCCTTGCGAAATTTTAACGTGCCACGTGGGCTGCCTCACTAAGGCTCAGAGTTCTCAGATCTCCCTCGCCTGCAACCCCCTACCCTAGGGAAACCCCTAGCAACAAGGAAACCCAGCTAACCAACTCCAGTTATTCTGGGAGGCAGTGGGAAGCCGCACGCCGATTTAGGTGGCACAGCGTCGCTGAATGAGACGCCCTACACAGGTTCTGACAAGCGCGTTTAAAAAAAGGCGTATTCATGTCTGGGGGTACGGTATTTAAGCAGCTATTGAGGACTGATACTGCTTTGCAAATGAATGCGTCAAACTAGGGTAATTGTCAGCAGATAGCTTGCAGAAGAAAAGCTGTAGGATGATTAGGATTCAGCGAGCGTAAGGGGAGCCGGGCTGCAGCTCACGGCTCACGCCTCGCGCCCAGCTGCCATTCTCTCGTTTACCGCCTTGGAAGCGTAACTCCTCCCACACGAGGCCGGGACGCGCTGCTCACGCGGAGAACCCGATGAGGCAGCTCGGCGCCGCGGAGGAGCCCGGCAGGTCGCCTGTGAGCGCAGATGTTATCAAACGATCCCTTACGGGTCAAGGTGGACCTGTGCATTTTATATTCTCATCCAAAATGTAACGACATAGAAAGCAGGGTCGGACAGTCCCTGGGTCAAAGGCGTCAGGCGAGCATGGGATCTGCCCCAGCGACCTTGCGACCGCCGGCAGCCGTGTAACCCCTGTAGCCACACTCCTCCCCGCACGCAGTGCAGATCTCATCCCAGCGCGGGTCTCAATCCGCACGCCTGCGCTACCTTCGGAACAGACCATTACTTTCATTTACTGGACGAGTGCCTACAGGGCTGTGCCGTTTTCTGGCTCCGTCCATCTGCGGGTGTAACGGTTCCAGCCCCCAGCATGCATTGCGGGGCGGCGCGGCGCAGCGAGCGAGACGTTAACGGCGGGCTTGGTCAGGAAAGGGACCCGGTGCACAGACACCCACGCATACTTCAGGCAGATCAGATATGGAAAGGCCCCGTCTGCAGCGTTAGAGAGGACATTAAAAACATGCCGTTTATCTCGTCTTTCCTATCCCTGTAGTCACTGCAGTTTCCCCAGTAAGAGAATATTTTGTTCGGATCTTCAAAAGCTGTACAGATGCTGGGACATCGGTACTTTTGTTTCCATTATCCATCTGCAGTTGGCGTCCTGGCATCAAACTCAATAACATTTCCGATACGTAATGACGCAGATTCGCATAATGGCCACCCAACGACAGGCCTGGTTCAGTTCTGGCCGTGCAGCTGATTTCAATCTGTCCCCCTTCCTGATGGCGTGAACAGCTGCCCACTGCAGGGGTGGGGGGTGGGGTGACTGAGGGAGACCAGAATATTCTGGGGAAGTCCAAAAGGCGGCATATCACTGCAGGTGCATTAAGCAGACTCTGAACAGCTACAGGCCTCCAGAAAACAGCAATTGTAGCATCTTCCCCTACGCCCACGGTCTCACGTGTTCACGTGAGAGCAACAGGTCGCATAGCGGATACGATAAACAAACCAAAAGGCAAAATAACAGAAAAACGTGTGACCTAAGAGGCACAAGCTGATTGTTGTACCTTTATTTCAGCACTAAAATCCCTCAGAAATATTATACCATGGTTTTCAGATCTATCACAGAAATACAATGATGAATTTAAAAACAGACTGTTACATAAACTGAATCGACAAATGTTCACAGTGTAAGATTTCTGGGGAGGGACGTTGGTTGAGGGCCTCAGGCCAACTCCCCCCACCCCAGTAAACTGCCCGTTCTCTACCCATAATGCAGTTTAGCAGTGACGGCATGCAGGTTAATAGGCAAATAACTGGTCAATCTGTCAAGAAATTCAAATGAATTTGCTATAAGCAAAAACAAACAAGCAAGTGACACTGCTGGAAGTGGAAATGGGTGCTGTGAGCTGCGTGGTAGAAGGCCGGCTGCGGGTTCGGGAGTCAGGAGGGCGGTAGCACGCATCAGACGGACAGTCTCCTGCAGCACGCCGCAGTCAGCAACGCCGCCAGGATGACTCACGGCCCGGCGGCACGGCGAGGCGCAGATGGCCAGCAGCGTGGCCGACGCGAGAGGCGCTCCGCAAAGGGCCAATTCTGCTGAACCATCATTGGCAGCGGGGGATTCCCCACAGCGGGCCGCTTATATCCCGGGTCACGTGATCAGCGGCTCCCTCCCTTCGCCCAGGAGGGCGGGGGCCCACAGGCCACATTGCCGCTAAATATAGACGGGGCTCTCCCTCCAGCCCCCAACCTGACCTTTATGCAGAGGCATTTCACACCCGTGGGTGGGGGGTGGGTGTGTCTGTTTGCAGGCCTGAGGGAGGGTTGCAGGCTCTGGTGCACAAAGAGCACGCTGTCATTTCCTCATCAAAACCGAGTTAGGACCAGAACCGGGCCTTTTCAGCTACGTTTTATGTGACAAAATCTGGGTTCAGCTACGCTAATTTTTTAAGAATAAAGAATGTGAGAATTACATTAACTGCAAAAAAAAAAAAAACAAAAAAAAACTTTGAAGCCTACTGATATGACATTTATAGTCACTTATTCACATGTAAAAGTATATGGTGAAAAAAACCCCAATTAATTTTGGACTAAGGAATATGAGGTGAAAGTGTGTGTCATAACATCAAAAGGGGAAGCCAGATACTTACAGTGTGAGCACATTTCCAGGGGATAGCTCGCTTCATTACCCTACGAAGAGACAAAAGGTGAACACCATTAAGATTTAATCCACTGCCCACAAGTACAAAGCTTTAACAAAACATACCGTTCATCATTTTAAAGTTACAATATATTACAGTGTTACAGATCATTTTGCCACACAGTCCAGCTCAGTGATATTACAGGAAAGGCAATCCAGACAGCACATTCTCAGGGATCAATCCACTTTCCCGCATACACCCGCCACTTAAGAGTTTTGCATAATGTTTACACTGCATTAGTGCCACAAAGGAGATCTGATACCACAGAAAGCACTAATTCAGGTAATGGCAGAGGCTTGTCAGATTTGATTGATTTATTACCATGCGCCTAATGCTGGTTGGAAACCCTTCAAACAGTCGAATTGAGTTTTTTTGCGCAAGTGAAATTATTTTAATAATAAAATCCATCTATCCATTCATTTTCACTACTTCTTATGCCATTGGGGGTGCAGCAGGCCTGCTTCTATACCAAGGAGGCAAAAGACTGTCCACTGAAAACAATCGATTATTAAAAGTCACAGTCCAACTTGATTGCATTCCTCAAACGCAAATACCCTATCTAAATAGGCTAGCAGGCAGGCTAGGTACATCAACTGCGAGGACTGAACGATCGCAATGCAGCCATCAGCTAAATAGTGAGTCTCGTGCATGCTTGTTAGTCTTAACCGTTCACACCTATTGTCTGGATGACTTAAAAGCGTTACTAAGATACCAGATGCGCAGGCTGCAATCCTGTCACCATGTTTAAACATCGAATAAGTTATATACCAGGTATAAAACACTCCAGCAAACAAATCGATCATATAGTCATTACAAGGCACAGTGTCAGAATGAAAGAAACGTTTGAGGGAATCGACAAAGGGATTAAGCACCTGCATGGTGACCCTCCTCTGTGGTGATGGACAGGAAGGAGAGACCTGCTCATTACAGACCAAACTTCTGCCCTGCGCACCCCTTCATGTCCCAACCAGAGACTGGCTGAGCCACTCCTAGGTCAGAGCGCTCACCGAGGTGAGCGGATATGTTATTCGAGCACCTACTTAGGCTCCAGGACCTCTGCTAAACTTTCCTCTTTTGAATTGGCCTCAAACTGAGTCTCATGGTACCACTGTGCCGTCGTCATGGGGGACTGCTATGGTGAGAATCAAATTATCTACTGGGCTATAAGTAGCATCACCATTAGGCCAAGGCCACTTAGCAAGGTTGCCAAGAGCACGGGACGGTACCGTGGTCTACAAGAACGCAGACTGCAGCAGAGCAAAAGTTATTTCATTGAAATATATAATGAAATAGGCTTGCTAACTCGTTCTGGGTCAGGCAGGTGGCCTGCTCCAGTCCTTCAGGCATATCCAATGTATACAGTTTGCCATGGGAGAAAATATGCAAAAAAACGTTTACAGGATTACAAATCAGCTTTACTTGAGAATATGGTGGGATGAACTGAAATGATAGGAGGAAGAGACCCGTGTATGATTCCGGAGATAGGATCTCAATACAAAATAACACTTATTATTATATTATAAGCCATATAAATTACATAGATTCTGTAAAGATATGTAATGAAGCCTACCGTCTTAGCAGGATTTTATTGGAAATCCACTGAATCCATAACTGAGAACAGCAAACATACTGACTTTTTATAGTAGCAGTTTAATACCCAAAATACAAAATAAACAGGTTACATTTGCATCAAACAAGCAACGTATTTTAGAGGTAGCAGCTCCAGATGTCAGTCAGTAATGATTAGCTAGAGTAGGAATCCTAAATTACGTTTAGCATCCACTTGTCTACATCAACACTTACTGATTAAAAAAAAAAACGTCTTAATGACACCCTCTCTGATATACCTCAAGTCCACTAAAGCTCCAGAACAATAATTTAATGCACTGCAAAGTGGGATGGAAACGTCAGCAATTCCTGCGCCAAGTCCGCGGGCAGCTTAGCTCGTGATATAGATCCCGATGCTGAATGCGATGGCGAGGCTCTGCGGGAAAACACACGGGCAGGTCTGCAGCGGCCCGCTTCGCCCGTTTTGTCGGCTTAGCATTTCAGCTCACGAAACCGTCCTTCGCCGAAGAAACCGCCTAGTAGGATTTTGTTTGCACAACGACAACATGCCCCTAGCTAGACAATTCTGTACATAATAAATGTCTGTAACCTAGTTCGGTACAGAAATACTATCAGCGGAAGTGAATATGTGGAAAAGCCGCATGAGGAGAAGAAGAGAGAAAAATGAAAGACGTAATAAAAATAAGAAACCCTGATGAAGCACAGCTCTGAAGATTTCTGCTCTGCGTTATTCGCCGTGCATTACGGATGCACCCGCTACAGACGTGACATTCGCATGCACAGACGCTTAGATTTTATTGCTTAAAGGAAAAAGGTCATCGAGGCTGGAGGATGACTAAGTATTCTCCCGGTTACTTCCGAATAAAATGGCCGGATGCATCCTCGTAAAAGGCTCCATAATGCGAACGGGGCAGGAAATCACATACGCAGCACGATCTTTCGGAATAATGGGGATGCCTAAAGTCAGTTTTACTAAGGGTCAAGCCAAACCGTACCTGCGATCGATCCATTCATATGGAATCTGCTGAACGCTCACTTTTTATTTTTCAGGAACAGACAGCAAAAAGCACCACAATACACAACCACAATAGGCGTAAAGACACTTTAAATTTGTACCAATTCATACATCACAAGTTTCCCTGAAAAGGACTGCAGGAGTACTACTTCACAGAAGAACGCCATGCTCCCATAAAAACGTCAGCTGTGAGTTGCAGAGCACTCTGTGTCTCTGTGTACACGCTCCTCGCTCACCAGGCACAGTGACAAATATCACACAAACACACAAGAGAAACAGAAGAAGGGGTCTCGCCTTCTTAAGGCAAAAATCGCTCTGATAAACATAGGTGCCGTAATACTTTTAGTAAAGCTTTAGGAGTAGCTGGGATGATCACAGATACAGCAAATCCGCAGCTCCAAAAAAGTTAGACTAAAATGATTTCATCGATATTAGATCTCCTCAGAGGATTATCTTGGGTTATCAGGCATAAATGCTTTAAGAGGCAGGAATACTTGTCTGAGAATTTGATCACCCCTTTAAAAAAAAATCTTTAAATAAAATGCTAACGAGAAACCAATGAGAAAACTAACCTCTCCTAGCGACAAAACACAGACAGTGATATGGGCATCACATGTACACTTTTATATGCCTGCACAGTCTGTTCAGCATGGCGTTAACGGTCAGCGAATCAAATATCCCAGCATGACCAGCACGCAGATATCCCAGCATGCCCAGCAGAGGCGCGCGATGAGGGCAGGTGACCGGCGGCCACTCGGCAGGCATCACAGCGACACGCGAGAAACGGCACGCTGCCGCAAAATGTCAGCCGTGGGCTTGCCGGCCTGAAACTCCAGCCTGGGGATGTGTGACAGAGGACAGCCACTGCAGATGGCTAAATGCCAGCCACGACATAGCCGCGGGCTCCACAGCGTCTAACACGCCAAGGTGACTGCGTGGGACAATGAACACCTTTGCCTGAGTGTCACTTGCGGAAGAACAGATGCAAGAGGAGAGACGAGGCCTGCGGTGTCTAGTCTGTAGCAACTACACCTCAACAGGCTCCAGAACCAAAAGTTCTGGTCTGCTGGACTCGTCGGTGGAGCACACATGGCCATGCACAGACCGTACCCAACAAGGAGCGTCTCCATCAACTTCCGCTGGCTTATTTCTCATGCGGTAATCGAAGTGGATTCATGGGATTAAGGCTCCACATGCCAGTGCTACTGCCAAACTGTGTAGGCATTTGCTTCTGATGTTCTAAAACCTCGGTTCACTATCACAAACCAATTGAACAATAAACACAAACAAGGTGATTTAAAATATATACTTTAGAAACAAGTGCTGCACAACCTTCCAGAAGCCCCAGAACCTTCTTAAAAGAAACATTCAGGAAGAAGCAACAGTTGTGGAAATATACCTATAGGCTTATTTGTTTTTTTTTATCAAATGTTTAACTTATTACGCTTGTCCTCAAATGAAAAAAATACATGACTAAACAAAAGCAAAACTGCATTGTTTCACCTGGCTGATGCATAAATTGAAGCATAATACTGCACTTCACCAGCACACAATCATTGCTGCAGCTCTTTGCCTCTCCCAAGTCATCAAAACATTAGCAGGTCGACATAGCTCACTCTGCACCTTCATAATGCCTTTATAATGCATTCATAGATCATTCATTGCACATTCAAGATGCATACATGGAACATTTATTAGCGGCAAGTAACGACTCCTAAATATCCTACCATAATTAACAGCTTTAAATGCATTAATAACAAACATACAAACATGACAAACATTAAAACTGTATCATGTTTATTATTAATGTATATTAAGACTTAAGATATGTCAGGATGTTAAAATATACATATACGTTGCTTATAAATGTTCTTTGAATGTATTATGAAGGTGCACTGAATGTTCTATGAATGCATAATGAATGCATTATGAAAGTGCAGATAATGTAAAGCATTACCAAATACTTAAGGAATGGGTTTGCTACACAATCAGTTTGTATTCTGGAATAAAATAGAATAGTGATGTTAATATCAGCTTATTCAGTTTCAGAAAAAAACTTCTAATGAATAATTTGCAATTTTTACCATGTTTTTCCTAGTGTTCTAGCTTGACAGTTTCAGAGGAAAATGCAAATACCATGAAATCCTGAAAAGCAAACCGTAGAAGAGGGTTTCAGTCACGAAGCATGCTGCACTTTTAGTTAACCACCGCAGGAATGTAGTTTGTCTGCCAAAAAGAAAGATTATGAGGCAGCCTTCAACTTCCTTACACGTGTAAGCTAGCTAATCCACGAGTATCGGAACAACACCATTCTGCTGATCATTCTAACATTTTGTTTAATCGAGTTTCACATTGCTTAGTTAAACTACAAGTCACAACCATATGTGGTAATAACTTTCCATTATTATGTCGAAGAGCAATTTTAGAGCCATGAAGATGCCTGACCTTATGCTATCAGCTGTAAACAGTGTAAAGCAGGGTTTCCCAATTTGGTTCAGCCAGTCCACATTTTTGCTCCCTTCCAGCTCCCTGCCAGCCAGTCCACATTTTTGCTCCCTCCCAGCTCCCTGCCAGACAGTCCGCATTTTTGCTCCCTCCCAGCTCCTACCTGTGGGTCCCCAAGGACCGGATTGGGAAGCACTGGTGTAAAGCAAAGCCTGGGACAATACTTACAGTTGTACATCTAACCACAACAGTGGGTTGTTAATTTTTCAGCACAGTAAGTGGCAGTGAAGTTTTAAAATATTTCACCTGCCAGAGTGAACAGAACCATCTGTATAGGTCTGATGCAGGGGATACCGGCCCAATTTTTCCACTCCCACCATGATTCTGTGAATATGCCTGACATCTCGCTAAAGAAGCCCGAAGCTTCAGATCACTTTTACATTAAAAAGGTCATATTTTACATTTAAAATTTGCTACTCACTCAAGTCCTCCCAGTGCCTCCAAGACATTTTCACCTCACCACAACGGGTCAGACTTACATTTAAAAATGAATCATTTTATAGCAGGAATGTAGTTACCCAAGGCCACCCTAACCACCTGAGGTACCCCAGAAAATTCTTGGTGTCGACGGCTTCTTCTTGGACATGACATCACCTGAAATGGAATATTCTTCCATCACCATGCCAACACCACCAAGCACATTTACGCTCATCTCATCATCACTGCTCATCTCTGCCCCCCCCTCCCATAACTCCTGGCTGTGTGTCGTGTCACTAACATGACAGGACAATGTCGATTTGGGCCTGAATACCCCTGCTTTGAACCTCAAAACTAACCCTAGACAGACTAATGGTCCTACAGCATTCTGGCCCGTGACCACTGTTTGCCGAGACTTCACTAATATTTACTAATTGTTTTGAAGTGTACGCATGGAAATGTAGCCACCTAACTCAACAGCAAAAAGTTACCTTGACTCCCCCCTACAACTTCAGACAGAGAACATCCCACAAACCGAATTTCCCAAATGCTTTTCCGAACTTTGCCTTGCATCTGCTATACATTTCGGCAGCGAGTTATCCCTCAGTTATACCTTCCATGCAAATCTACTCCCCAATCTGTCTTTTCTGATTTCATTTCCAATTCTATCTACCAAACCACTGCGCTGCAGTGATTTGCTGTAAAGCTCGTTTTTATAATACCAAAAAGAACATTATGCGGCAAAAGGAAAGTCAACAAGCTATCACTGCCCTTAGGTTACGCTGCACAAAATAGGCTCTTTGTCAGCACAGCAAAATGGTAAAACAAAAAGGGGAAAATGTTCGGCAGGTTTCCTTAGGGTACTGTGCTCAGGCAAACTGCTATCACTGAACTTCCCATAGGGCCTGATACTGTACGCCGTCTGATGGACAGGCATCCTGTTTGGGGCATCCCCTGTCGCATCCTGTTAAGGAAACTAAAGGAAACAAAATCTTAAAAACGTAAAAATCTTCCCCCGTGAAATGGAACATTTTACTGGAGCAATTTAGGATAACTACCTTTCTACCAAGTAATACAGCATAACGTACAATTTAAAATGTTCCTTAATTGTATAAAGGAGCACAATGTAATTGCATGCTTCAAAGCTCACTCAAAGATGAAATGCTAAAATACTAATTGCAAGATTTCAGGTTTATTATAGCACTAACTTGGATAGCCCAAGTATCCATTTACATACCGGCTTGTTCATTTAGAGATAGCTAAATGTTTTTCTAACCCCAGACTAGATTTCAACTGGAAGAAAACCGCAGACTTGTGTTGGAACAGTAACTGACCCTTCAGTTAAAGTAATTATATACTTCAAACGATGTCCAAACAAAACGAAATTGAACACTTTGTCGAGAACAATCTGTCGCATACTCAAAACGACGCCACCACCTTATCCATTCCATGTCACTGCACAACCCTAAAGGGTCCAGGATATTTTCCATCCAGCAGACCCACATACAAAGGGCAAAATAATTGCATTGTGGCGAGTGTGTGAGTCATTTTAATAACGTTGATGACAGCTCTTTTAAAATGGTAGTTGCTCTATTTATTAACAGCCACTAGTGTTTTAATAGTAGTGGCAGTACAGACCGAAAAGCCACCGACTTACACGGCACTCAATTACTCACCAACGAAACGAATGAATTCCACGACAAACGACACATGGTTACGGCATTTACTATTAACAGAAATACGTAAATACACATTAATTTGCACGATTTAAAGTCCTGTGCAGTGCAAAGCACGCATGCCAGTAACTGCATAATTAATCCTACTGACCAATCCAGTGGCGTTGCATTTATGTCAGCTAATCGGCAACAGTAGGTGGGACCCTGTACAGGTGATGCACCAAAACGGTGATCAACATCATAATTACGGCTCATGTGCCGTTTTGCAAAAACGACGTCGGTTCCATCGGGAGTATACAGCCACCTTTAGAAGCCCGGCTGTAAAGCTTAGGAACTTTGTGTCCTTGATTTCTGCAGCCAGGTCAGTCGGCAGCCATATACAGCTTATATTTACTAAACAGGCTAAGCCCTAAATGAGCACTATTACAAAACTGAGAAAATGACCCAAAAACACATACTCATATTTCTTTTCTAAATACAAGCATTTAAAAGCATTGCTAGATGCAAATGTAAGAACATTTACCGTCACTGATACCTAAGTTAATAAGACACTCAAATTTAATTATGTCAAACGGAAACAGCCAGGTGACCAATTATCATGGCATCGGCCGTTTTAAGGGAATCTATTTCTCATTAAATGATGTTCTCCCAAAACAACTTAAAATGCAAGTCTACAGCTGGTCCAGCTCCCTCGCATGGCATATTCATACTGACCACCGCATTCAATCAAAATCCCAACACTCCATACACATGAAGCCCATCCACACTCCACACAAACACAATTATCTAGTCTGCAACCCAGCCTCCGCCACTGGCCACCCAGCGCCACGAAAAGCGCGTTAAGCGGACCGCAGAGCCTCATCCGGCGCCGAAGCGCACAGCTGTAATGAGCGGAGTCAATGTGATGCGCGGCATCGCGCATAAATTAAGCCGGCTCCATCACGACTCCGGGAACCGGGGGAATTATGAAAAAGCGGTGAATGATTATATAAAGTGCTGCCCTGTTCTACTGTCCTGGTTTTAGACTAAATAGAAAATCATTTTAATGAGGGAAGATGGATTTAAAAAAAAAAAAAAAAAAAGAAGTCAGCTTGATCAAGAGACTGTGCCCCTCATACCAGGAGAAAGCTGCAGTGTGAGAGGGAGTGTGCACAGCACTGCATGTCAAGGCATTTGTTTTATAGACTAATCTTACTAGTCCCATTGCTCTACTACCAAATTTGGGAACAACGACTAAGATATAATTATAACCAGCACCTCACTTCTCCGACGGCCCAAAAAACAGGTCTAGTACTGAATACTGCATAACTGACATTTTCATACAGAAATGTAAAATTGGATAACATAATTCTACAATTCCCAATGTTTGATATTTTACAAAATGGCAAAAAGTGCCAAACAACGTCTCTACTTTAAGAACATAAGAACATAAGAAATTTACAAACGAGAGGAGGCCATTCGGCCCACCAAGCTCGTTTGGGGAGAACTTAACTAATAGCTCAGAGTTGTTAAAATCTTATCTAGCTCCGATTTAAAGGAACCCA